>CATIWR010667902.1:0-22806 GCA_949677035.1 Omphalea diandra | reverse complement strand
AAAATGGTGTTTCCAAGCTCACACCTAACTTTTACACTTTGTGTTTTCAAGGCTCACACAACAACCTTTCTTACAAGTGTTTTCTAAGGCTAACACTAAAACCTCTCTTAAGTATTTTCATAGACTCACACTAAAACCTTTCTCTAGTGTTTTATAGGCTTACACTGAAACTTATTACAATTGGTGTTTATGCTCACACCAAACAATCACTTAAAGAATAGAAAGAATAAGTAGCAAAATTATAAGAGTTTAGTTACAAGTTAATGAATTCTCTTGCATTTACATATGTTTGGTAGAGTATTTATAGCACATACCCACCAAAAAGACGTTATACTATGAAGCTTATTAAATCTCCAAATCATGCTAGGCAGATTCTGCATTAATTGCATGACAGGTGAGAGTCACGGTCGCTACTAAGGATTCGTGGTAGGGACTAATTTCCATACAGGAGCTAAAAATTGCGGCAGAAAACCCCTTTTGTGTCTAACGGCTAGTCCACATGTCATCTCCTTATTAGTCCATCAGGAAAATATAGTCGTTCCTTTCTAACTGCCCATAAAAGTCATGGTTACGATTATTCTTTGTACAAGGCGTTACTCAGGATGCAAATTTTTCTATTTGAAAGACAATCTTCTTCTTCTTGAATCGTGGTCGTTACCCAAAATGTCACCCTCGCAAATTATGTTTTTCAACAGATACCTGAGATACTTGGCATGTTGTGGTTGTGGATTTGGTTCCCTCCTTAATCACTATGAAATTCGCGGTCACAATTGAGACACAACACTAACTGTGAATTTGTTTGTGACTTTGACACTCCCATCTTTAGATGAATCGTAGCAGAGATGATGCCCGTGAATTCATCTGGCCTAGTTTCACCCTGTTCTTGAGCTAGGTTGTGGTCGCGAATTGTAAGTCACTGACCGTGAATTTGGATGAACTTTGCCTTTTTGAAGATTATGAACTCCATCCAACTTTCACTTGAAAATCTAACTTAATTCTACAAAGCAACACTCAATTGAAACATTAGGATTGATCAATCTCCTTTGTCATGATCAAAAGAGGTCTAAGACTTAGGATTAATCATCCTAGTCCAACAATCTCCCTCTTTTTGATTTTGACAGCTTAGGAAAATAATGCAGAAATGTGAAGTTGGGGTGTAATATGGTTCAATGAATGCTTAAGGTGAAATTTCCTAAGTATGGCATTCAATCAATCAATCAAAATGAAATTTCTAAAAACCTAAGTATGATGCTCACCCTTAACTTATGCTATTACTTGTAAGTTATTTTCTCTCCCCCTTAGACTTAGAATCTTTCTTGTTTCTATCTCTCCCCCTTTGGCAAGATCAAAAATAGGGTGTATAAGGGAAAAGAATACATACATAATAATAGATAAGTGTTCATAAGGAGCAAAATAAGAATACAATAAAAGTAAATTCCATCAATCACACAAGACAAGGAATTGCAAAGAAACATATTTTATTTATAAACAACTATGGGATCACAAGTTTTTCATTTAAAAACAAAAAGAAAGTACAGGGAATCCCTAGTCTAAAAAGTTAGAAACTCATCATCATCTCCAGAAGTTGTTGCTACTTCCTTATCATTATTGGCACCTTCTGCTTCATCTTCATCCTCAACTTCTTCATTGCCCTCTTCTTCTTGAGTATCTTTAAATTCAGTGTAGTCCGAAAGATGGCAAGGAGGAACACCCAACTTTTCTTACAAGTCCCCCTGTCACTATGAAGATGTGAGAGAAATAGGAATCACTTCTTCATCATTCTCATCATCTTATCCAATTTTTTGCTAATAGTGGCAAAAGACAGTTTGGATTTAGGTTTTGGTTGAGGAGGGGGGGATTGGAGGCGCTCCTTCTTCAATGATGATCCTTTTCCTCTTAGAGCTTGGGAGGTCTCCATTTTCTTAGACCCAATAGCACACAGGGTATAGGCATAGGTATCCAAGTGTATGGCTTTGGCGTTGATGAGATAAGTGAGGTCAAGAAAGTTTTGAGAAAAGAGAAGTTTCTTGGTGAGGAATTTTTCATTTTTCTCATCAAGTGCCCTTATAAAGTGATAGATCGCAGTAATGTGAGAAGGCAGAAGGAATTGGCTTTTAGGATTGGTACTCATGTGGATCAATTGATCCATAAAATACCGACCAGTTTGAATTGGTTTATTTTTGACAAGGCAGAAAAGAAATGTCATGTCTTTTTCTGATACTTTCTCATTACCATCACTCTAGCATTTATGGAAAAGGTGATGATATGATCGAGTATCCAAAGAGGTAGGGTTTTAATATGTTTGGCCAATGAAATTCTAGGGTCGTATTTAGTTTTGATAGAAATTTTTTACTAGAATTCAGAATAAATAACATTAAGTGTAGAGATGATAAAAAGAATGTTTTCTCCGACTTGAAGATTGAAGAGGGAGGAAAGTTGTTCAAAGGTGATATAAAAAGGATCGCCAAAAGCCCGAAATACTAAACTATATTGCCTTGCTTGAGAATTGGTTTTACGACTCAATTGGACCATGCACATAAATTCTATCATAACTTTTTCATAACCGAGTTCATCCCGAAAGATGAACTCGTTCCAGCCCAAGTTGGAGAGGAAAGCATGAATCTCTGCATTGATACCCAAGGTCTCCAACAGAAAGGTAAAAGGAATCTTGTTAGGGAGGATGATCTTGGAAGAATTTGCTTTGTACCTCTTTTTCTCCTCCTTGGTGATGCCCTTCATTAGGTGGAGTGCAGGGGGTACAGATGGTTGAGCCATAATCTTACCTTTATCAGCTCTTGAGATCTTCTTGGGAGCCATTGCAGAAAATGAAGAGATTTAAAGATTTAGAGAGCTTTGGAAAGATAAAAGTTTTGGAGTAGGATGAAGTGATGAGAATCACTGTTTAGAAGGTTTATATAGCCATTAAAGGGGTGCATAAATGGCTAGAAACGACTAGAAATGGATTTATGAAGAGTTGGAAACGGTTGGCAGTCAAATCACTTAATGGCTTGGCAGTTACTCAAATTCGCATTCGTGAATTGAGGGATCACAATCGTGATTTTTGAAAATGTGAGTAACAGACAAATTTCCTCGGAATACGCACTATAACGGTCAAAAATTTGAATTCTTGACCAAAATTCATGGTGGGGCTTGATTTTTGCGACCACAATTTGATGGTTGACGGCCGGGTGACTTGGACTTGTAATTCGCGATCGTAAAGATAAGATAGCGACCGCGAATTATAAGTCAGTAAAGATAAGAATGATAAAATAAGTTTTGAAAAAAATCAAAATTGTGATCCATTGGAATATGCCATACAGAAAACACAAGATATACAATCAACACACATACATTCAACACACATAGCAATCATACATAAGATCAAAATTTTCATTTTAAGGAACTTCCATCAAGCATTCCCAATCCTCTCTTAATAAAGTTCAATCTTTCTTCATTGAGAGGTTTAGTGAAAATATCTGCAAGTTAATGATTTGTGTTAATAAACTCTAACACAACATCACCATTTTGCACATAATCTTTAAGGAAATGATGTCTAATATCTATGTGTTTGCTCTTAAAGTATTGGATGGGATTCTTAGAAAGATTAATAACACTAGTGTTATCACATTTAATAGGAATGTGATCAATGACTTTGCCGAAATCCTTCAATTGTTGTTTCATCTAAAGAACTTTAGTGTAACAACAACCCGTAGCAACATACTCAGCTTTTGTAGTGGATAAGGCAACCGACACTTGCTTTTTACTAAACCAATATACTAGACATTCTCCTATAAATTGGTAAGTCCCGAAAGTGCTTTTCTATCCAATAAACTACCCGTATAATCGCATCCAAATATCCTATGAGACTAAAGGATGAATCCCTAAGATACTATAACCCTAAGTGAATTGTGTCATGCAAATACTTAAAAATTCTCTTAGCAGCATTTAAATAAGACTCTCTATGAGAGGATTAGAACCTAACATACAAACATACACTAAACATGATGTCCTGTCGAGAAGTAGTAAGACAAAGTAGAGATCCGATCATACCTCAATATCTCTTTTCATCTACCGTCTTACCCAATTCATCTTTTTCTGGCTTAATGGTACCATTCATGGGGGTTTTGGCTACTTTGCAACCATCCATGCCAAACTTCTTGAGAATCTCCCTTGTGTACTTGGCTTGGTTGATGAAGATCTCTTATTTGGTTTGCTTGATATGTAGACCGAAAAAGAACTTGAGCTCTCCTATCATGCTCATTTCGAATTTTCTAGTCATACACTTAGCAAAATCCTCACAAAAAGACTCGTTAGTAGCACCAAAAAAGATATCATCTATATAGATTTGTACAATTACTGTATCATGTTTGTGTTTTTAAACAAATAGTGTGGTGTCCACCTTTCCTTTTTCAAAATCATTTTTTAAAAGAAATGAACTAAGTCTTTCATAGTAAGCTCTTAGAGCTTGTTTCAATCCATATAAGGCTTTATTCAATTTAAAACATGATTTGGAAAATAATGCGACTCAAAACCAGAAGATTGTTCAATATAGACTTCCTCCTCAATAATTCCATTCAAAAATACACTTTTAACATCCATTTAAAAAAGCTTAAAATTCATTTGGCATGCAAAAGCTCGAAGAATTCTAATGGTCTCTAATCTTGCAACGGGGGTAAAAGTCTCATCATAATCTATGTCTTCCTCTTGGTTGTATCCCTTAGCAACCAATTTAGCTTTATTTCTTTTGATAAGACCTTACTCATCTAACTTGTTCCTAAACACCCATTTGCAACCTACAATGGAGTGTTCTTTAGGCCTAGGGACAAGTTTTCATACCTTATTTCTCTCAAATTGGTTGAGTTCCTATTGCATAGCAAACACCCAACTCTCATCATCAAAAGCCTTATTAATTGATGCTCCCAATTCACTTACAAAATCATTGAGGGATTTATAATCATTCTTTAATTTTTTACATTTTTTCTTGTAAGACTTCATTTGTGACTTGTATTTGTCACATCTCATAGTAAGAGCCTCTATAAGCTCTTCATCTATCTCATCAAAATCATCTAAATCTGAATGAGAGTAGGATGAAGTACTTACCTCATTTGGAGAGTCTTCTTGTGCCATGAAACAAATGTTGGCAACTTCTCCTTCTTTTTCATCTTTACTTAAGCTATTATCCCAAGTGGCTGAGAAACTCTTCTTCTTCTCCCTGTCCCATCTCTTCTTCTTCTTTATTTTGGGGAAATCATATTTGATGTGACGTTGCTTGCCACATTCATAGTAAGTGACTTCATTGGATCTCTCTTTAGGATTAGGAGTTGTCTTCTTGAAGCTTCTTCTCTCTTTTCTTCTTCTAATTCACTCATTTGTCCTTTTTGAGAGCATTGCTAGCTTTTCTTCTTCTTTATCACTCTCTTCATCACTAGAGGTTATTTCTACCTCCTTCTCCTTTGTTGAGGATTTGAGTGCCAAAGTTCTTTTTTATTTTTCTGATTTTTCTCCTTGGCCCCTTAGTTTCTTCATTTGTTCATCCTTTTGTAAGGCTAATTCATGAGTTAAGAGTATGCCTATCAACACGTTTGTAGGAACCTTCCCAATCTCTAGATTGGACTCTTGAATGTTGCACACTCTTGCACCAAACTTATCTAATGGAAAAGTTTTAAGGATTTTTGTGTTTACCTCATAGTTGGTGAGAGTCCTTCCAAATTTCTTCATGTTAGTGACTATGGATATGAGTCTATTCATCATTTCAATGATGCTTTCATGGTCCTTCATCATGAAGAGCTCCCATTCCATCACGTACATCTCTAATTGGCTTGATTTAACCAGTGTTGTGTCATCATGATAGTTTTCAAGAGTCTTCCAAATGGCATGAGCTGTTTGGCAATGTTGCACTCTTTTAATCTCTTTCATAGAGAGAGAGCTTAAAAGAATGACCGTTACTCTCTTATTTTTGCCATTTGATCTCCTGTGAGCTTCAACCCAATCTTCCTTTAGAATGAGTTCTTCGATTCCATCCACTACTTTAAAGGGTGGCTTTCATTCTTTGACAACTACATCCCAAAAGTCCACTACATTTGTGTCAACATAAATTTTCATCTTATACTTCTAATGAGTATAGTCGGATCCATCAAAGTAGGGCTTAAGGTACGAGTGGATTCCCTCTTGTGCCATAAATTTGCTCACCCAATTAAGGCTTATATGTGAGACTTGGCTCTGATACCACTTACTGGCCCTAGGCACCAAAAACGGAGAGGGAGGGGATTGAATTGGTGTTTAAAAAAAATAAAAATGAGGATAAAGAAGAATAGAAAAGAAGACACAAGATTTATAGTGGTTTGGGTAAAATCAACCTCAATTCTCTGCAATTGGGTGTTTCACTCACTCAAAATGGTGTTTCCAAGCTCACACCTAACTTTTACACTTTGTGTTTTCAAGGCTCACACAACAACATTTCTTACAAGTGTTTTCTAAGGCTAACACTAAAACCTCTTTTTAGTGTTTTCACAGGCCCACACTAAAACCTTTCTCTAGTGTTTTACAGGCTCACACTGAAACCTATTACAATTGGTGTTTATGCTCACACCAAACAATCACTTAAAGAATAGAAAAAATGAGTAGCAAAATTGCAAGAGTTTAGTTACAAGTTAATGAATTCTCTTGCATTTACTTCTATTTGGTGGAGTATTTATAACTCATACCCACCAAAGAGACGTTAAACTATGAAGCTCATTAAATCTCCAAATCATGTTAGGCAGATTTTGCATTAATTACATGACAAGCGAAAGTCGTAGTCGCTACTAAGGATTCGTGGTCGCGACATTCCAATTTCCATACGAGAGCTAAAAATTACGGTGAAAAACCTCGTTTGTATCTAACGGCTAGTCCACGTGTCATCTCTTTATTGGTCCATCAGGAAAATATAGTCGTTATTTTCTAACTGGCCACAAAAGTCGTGGTCGCAATTATTCTTTGTACAGGGCGCGACTCGGGATGAGAATTTTTTTGTTTGAAAGACAATCTTCTTCTTCTTGAATCGTGGTCGCTACCCAAAATATCGCCCTCGCGAATTTTGTTCTTCAACGAATACCTAGGACACTTGGCATGTTGTGGTTATAGACTTAGTTCCCTCCTTAGTCACTATGAAATTTGCGGTCGCGGTTGACACGCAACATTGACTGCGAATTCGTCTGTGAATTTTAACACTCTCATCTTTGGATGAATCGCAACAGAGATGATGGCCATGAATTTGTCTACCCTAGTTTCACTATGTTCTTAAGCTAGGTCATGGTCGTGAATTATAAGTCACTGACTGCAAATTTGGATGAACTTTGCCTTCTTGAAGATTATGAACTTCATGCAACTTTCACTTGTAACTTAATTCTATAAAACAACACTCACTTAAAACATTAGGATTTATCAATCTTCTTTATCAAGATCAAAAGAGGTTTAAGACTTAAGATTAACCATCATAGTTCAACAATAATTATTTTTTATATTTTCTATTTGTTTGTTATTTTTTTATCTTATTAATTGTAACGCTACCTAAATTTTATTTTTAATTTTGTTCAATTTGTATTCATCTGATAGACAGTTTCATGCATGTTGAAAGATTTTCAAGTAGAAGATTCATCATGATGGTTATACTTGGAAGAAGATCCCACAGTTTATGAAGACCTTCTACTAAGAGGAGTTCAAGGTAAGTAATATTTATAATTCTAAGTTAAATATTTTAAAAATAAGTTTTATTTATTTATTATTTTTTTGTTTATTATTGGTATAGAAGCAGTTTCATTGGGAGTAGGTGATCGATGCCTTGGTTCAGACAATATTTTTTCAAAAGACTACTTTGAGGTACAAGGATATGCTTCATGATTTAAAACATAAGGGCAATGAGACCTGGATGCCTAATGGGGCCTAGGACCACTGACAAATTTAGTGGAGTTCTTCACATGCTTAGGTTGAGTCTTGTCAGGCCAGCCTAAATAGACAAATTGAGAAAGCAGGCCTTGGCTCAAGTCTATCGAGGCACACAAAGTGGTTTATACCCCATTTTGAGCATGTTAGGTGACTATTAAGAAAGTATTTCATGTATGAATTACTATTTAATTTTTCTATTTAAAGTTTTTTTTTCTATTTCTTCTTTTCATTACTTTAATAATAGGTTTGATGGTTGGGATGAAAGATTCATCCCATCGATGTCTCTATGTATACATACACCAAACAACATGACATGAAGACCTTCATTAATTAACAATTGAGGGCAGTTAATGTAAGTCATAATTTGCTTATTTTATATTTTATTTTTTCATTAAATATTATTTATATCTCTCATAATTTACAAAATGTAGGATAATATTCTAAGACATCGTGAGCAACTATTGCAGTCACCTCTAAAATCCAATAAGCCTCATCAGGTCGACGAGCGTGGGGTTTCCTATTGGGGAATGGGGGGGGGGGGGTTGGTAGAGAGGGGGGGATGAAGGGTCAAATCTATGGTATGGGTGATCAGACCCCTCGTTTCTATGGCAAGACCTCGAGCACCAGCTCTTCTTTAGCTCCATCGCCTTCTGCTAACGACTTGCAGCTAGAGGTCCAGAGACAAGTAGATGAGAGGATCACATCCTATCATGCCTATGTCCACTCTATTGATTCATAGATGCGAGCTATGGAGGAATGATTGCACGTCGTATCTCAACAGATTAGGATACCTCTTTCATCTTATCTGCAGATGTCTATGTCACCTGCCCCACCTCCTCTTCAGCCAATGACTAATGTTGTTGTTGTTGCTGCTCGTCTTGCATTTGATCTCGATGCCTCTTATGTTGCTGATGATTTTTTCGTTGATCTTGATGAGGCAACAATTGATTAATTTTATAGTTTTATTTATATGAAACATTGACATTTTTATGTATATATTCAAATATATATATATATATATATATGTGTGTGTGTGTGTGTGTGTGTGTGTGTGTATTTCTTTTTTTTTTTTTTTTGTCATATTTATGTTAGAATTTGAATTTTTTTAATTCTTTCATAAAATTATTAAATTAAAATTAATAAATATAAATATTATAAATAGTATAAAATTAATATTAAAAATATTAATGTTAATATAATAAATATTATAAATGTTAGTATTATAAATAGTATAAAATTAATATTAAAAATATTAATATTAATATCATAAATATCAATATCATAAATAGTATACAATTAATATTAATATCATAAATATTATAAAATTAATATTAAAAATATTAATATCATAAATAGCATTAAAAATATAAATATAAATATTAATGTTATAATATTTAAGATAAACCCTTCATAAGTTACTGACGATGAAATAAAAAAATTAAATAATTAACGACAACCTTTTTAAAAAACTAAATACAATGTTTTAATTCACCAACGCATTGGCGTAGGTTTATTGACAGATTTACCAACATAAATTTAATTGGTAATTCAATCGAATTTTTGTGCTGAATTACTGACTGCTATTACAACGACAATTAGTTGGTAAGTTTTTTGACGGATAAGATTTTTCGTCAGTATTAGGTTACCAACCAACGCTTCGTTAACAGATACTGGCGATCAATATTTTGTCAATAAACTATATTACCGATAGAATCAATCCATTTTACCAACAAAAATTTCTAAGGGTCAATTATTTATTTCTTATAGTGTTACAACAAAATGAATCTTAATTTCAAAATTTTACAATAGAGAAAAAATAATAGGAGAAGTTTTACAACATAACAAATCAGAATCAAATAAAAAAAATTGAAAGTATCAAGTAATAAGTAATGAACATTAAGTTTTATAAAAAAATGTTATATGTTTTTAATGGATAAATTAACTCATATATAACATTACATGAAAAAGTAATGAACATGAAATTTAGAAATGATGAATATTGTGCATGCAAATAATGAATATTTTGATACTAATTAGTGAACATGAACAAAATGAACAAAAAAAAATTACAGTAGAATGAATCACAATTTTGAGATTTTACAGTAGAGAAAAAATAATCAGAGAGGTTTTGTGCTATCATGAATCATAATCTAAGAAAAAATCGAAAATATGAAATACTAAGTAACGAATATTAAGTTTTATGAAAGAGGGTTATATGTTTTTAATAAAAAAAATTAACTCATGTACAATATTATATGAAAAAGTAATGAACATAAAAATTAAAAATCATGAATATTGTGCATACAAATAATGAATATTTCGGTACTAGCCAATGAATATAAACAAAAAACAAAAGACATTTTGAAATTTTGTAGTAGAGAAAAAATAATCGAAAAAATTTTGCACCAGAATGAATCAGAATCGAAGAAAAAATAACAGACATCAAAAGTGACAGAAATCGAAGATATCAAAATTGAAGAAATAGAAGAATTCTATTTTTTTATAAAGAAAGAAAAAAGATTAGTTAGTTATTTTGAAATACTAAACTTTACACATGTGACAAATAAATGAATGACAATATAAAAAAAATTATATTTTAGACTCTAAGACAATGATGTTATATGGTTCAGGATACATGATATAATTCACCCAATGTTTTTCTTCTTCCTATTCTTTTTGTTCCTTTTTTATTTTACTTTTTAGTCTTTTTTCCTTTTTATTCTTAAGATAAAGCCTGGCGTTTCATGTGAAATAGCTTTCTTCCTTCTTATTTAATGCCTGTAATAATGATTTAATATATTGGATTTGGAAAGGATGATATAAATGATTTTTTTTGGGAAAAATTCTAAAAGTAATTTGCGGTCTAAGTTATTATTATTATTATTATTATTATTATTATTATTATTATTATTACTCTAGACTCGCTTTATATTGTAGTGTTCTCTTTAAAGCTCTATTAATCGACAAAATGATAAATTACATAACACCATCAACTTGCTGATGTGTATTATTATATTATTTTTGTCATAATGTGTGAACCCCATATGGAAATGTAACTTAATATATGATTATTATTTTTTAAAAGAATAAAACCCCCCTAAATCAATAACATATTAAAAATGAAATTCCTCCAAATCTAAATTGAATACCTAAAGAAGATGAGTTCAAGCAGTGTGTAATCAACAAACTTGAGAAAAAAAAAACACAATACAGCTTGATTATACTAATGAGGATGACACTTAGTAGTAGCAAGAACAAAGATAGGAGATTTCAAAGAAGTGTCTTATATGAGGGAGAAGGTGACACAAGTGTAACTAGGTCATGAGGAGGAAATGGGATTAGAAACCAAGTCATTGGAGAGAATCAGTTCCTGCAAAGATGAATTGTTATTTCATGGGTTCCGGATGATTCAAATGGGTATGGAATTAGGCAGAGCTTGTGAGAAATTAGTTGATTTGATTCAATCTCTAACACTGCTCTAGAAGAGGGGAAAGACTAGAGAAAGCAAAGGAGGGGAATGAAAAGAATGGAGAGAATAAATCTTTCCCTTAGTTTGATAATCCTATGAAAAAATAGAAAAGACATTACAAATCGTGAAATTATAAATTTAAATTCAATAATCCAAATGCAAATAACTTTTATTTAAAAAAATTGTCAAAAATCATAATAGAAAAGATAAAATAGTAATTTTAAATTAAAAAAATTTTCTTTTCTTTTCATTGTCTATCATTTTTCAAATAACGAAATAAGAATTTCTCAACCTTTTTTTTCTTTAATTTCATATCTTCCTAAATAAGATAAAGAGAAGAGTTTTCTCTTCATTTCTCTTCTTTTCACTTCTTTTTTCTCAAATAAAATATTAGTTATTACATAAATGTGACACTGTTCTCCTACCTTATTCAAAATTTAGCTATAATGAGAACTAAAATTTAAAATTGAGATATAATTGTAAAGTTTAAATATTTTGGTTACAATTATAAATTCACATAAAATTTTAAATTTTCTAAAACATTAGCTTTGTAAACAAATGCTAACTTATCTACACACGAATTAAAGGTAAAATATATTTTTTTATAAAATAATAATAAATATAATAATAATAGTTTTATTAAAGTGTTCTATCCAACGGAACCCAAACCCACGTCGGATTACCGCTTATAGGAGGCATATGATACGTGGCCTTTTATCTTTTCCCGCCTGTCGCTATTTGGCTCTTGCTCTTCACAGCAATTTCTGATCTCTGTCTTCTGAAGCTACAATATATATCCATGGCTGCTTCTTCTTACGGACCGAATCGAATCCACCAAACGGACATCGCTTCTTCATCTTATTTTAAAAAATCAGTTAAAAACGATGTTTTCTTTTGCTTTATCAACACAATTGCTTCCCTAAATTCCACTCGATTTGCTTATTGTTTCTTCCCTTTTTTTCTGATGATTAGGTGTCATTGCGCGATTGGTGGTTGATTAAAGCCGAAAATGACGTCAATGGGAAGAGACTGGCTGTTGCCGGGTTCACTTATGGAGGGTAAGCCTTCTCTTCTTCTTCTTCGCTGCTTCTCAGGTTTCTTTTTTTTTTTTTTTTTTTTTTTTTCCGGGTCTTCTCGAACGGTGTCGTAAAACGAAAGTTCTTCCAAGGAATGCTCTGTGTTTTTTCTTGATTAATTACTCTTTGATTGGTGTTGTTGGGTATTTTAGTGAGATTAATTAGTGTATTTTAAGCTCCCAGGGGAAAAGTATTGCGCCCATTTCATTCTGCACCTATTACCAAACAATACGACGTTTTCAAACTTGAAACAGCTGATGGTATCATTGTCGTTTTGCGAGGCTTCATAAACAAGTCGAACACACTTAAAAGTGGGTTTCCTCCTGAGGTCCGTAGATTTTTTCGGGTTTTTTTTTAAAAAAAAAATTTGTGAATTGAAGATAAAGAAGTTTATATGTATGATTAATGGTGAAGAGTTGCTTTGTCGAGAGTTAATTGAACATCACTTTGTGTTTTATTCTAATGAATAGATTTTCGATCATTTCGTATTTGGCTTTCCTCCTTATTGGGAAGAATATGCTGAGAATTGCTTCAAACAAGCTGTTAATTCTGGCTTGGAGTTTCAAAATATATCGGATGTTGACAAGTCAAGCAATGCTCCAGGTTCATATCTTATATGCTTACCTGTCAATTTTGGAATGTCGCAAAAAGTGTCTGCTTTTGCATTTGCTGCCTCTATGTAATTCGAAGTTGCAATTGTTACAGGCTCTAAAGCTTTTGACCTAATTTTAACTCCAAATAAGTATGAGGATGTTGGTAAAAACAAACATATGAAGGTTACAGGAGATTGTTCTCATGTTCTGTGTGAGAAGTTCACTGGTGATGCCTCAAAAGTTTCTAACTGGAAAGACAACACAAGTGGGTCTAGAGTTTCATTTCAAGAAAGATCAAATATCAGTGCCCATTCTGGTTTACTAAATGATAAACTTATTGAAAAACATCCCGTATTCCAAAATGAACCCTATTCTAGTTTCTTATCTAGTCCAAGAGGAAATGATGCTGATAATGTGGAGTGTGACACCTCAAAAGACCTGTCACCATCATCATGCTGTGTTAGAAATGTTAGTTTCATGGACAATAACATAGAATTAGAAGCAGAACCTCCAACCTATCATGCAGTAGGATCTTCTGAAAGGACATCTGAAGATGTGGCTCCTAGTGTATCCATTAAAGCAATGGTAAAGACTGCAAGAAGGCCGATTTTGTCAGAGAATTTGAAAAGCAAAGAGAAAATTAAACAAATATCTGTCAAGACAGGAGGTTCATTCACGAAGAAAGCTCAAAGAAAAATTATTTTTGATGCAACTGTAAGCTATTCTAAATCTTCTATAGAGTGTTGTTTGCTTTCACTTATGGGAAAAAGCTCCCTGATTATATGGCATGTGGCTATGTTGCATACCTGAAGCATCTTTATTGAGAGGTGACTATATAATGTAGTTGCATGTCCACATTCCATCACTTCATTTTGGGTCTATGTTTTGGTAGTCCAGATGAATGCATCTTCTGCATATTGTTTTACCCCAAACATGTGCTTTTATTTTTTTTTTTGTTGATTTATTCATTTTCTTTTTCTTCAGCTATTTGTATAGACATTATGTTCACAGTTGTATTTAAAGTTTGGCTTGGTTGAATGTATCCTGTATAATAAGAAAACAAGTTGTATTTGAAGTTTGGCTAGTCAGAATGTACCCGGCATAATAACAAAATGAGTTGACTGAAGCTAAACAGCCTTGGCTATTATAATTGGATATTAATGTTAGTTGTACTTGGTACATGTATTATTTATTCCGTGGAGTGACCAAGGATCATCGATAATCTCATTATATTTATTGTTATAATTGTGGCTATAGTTCATAGAGCATTCCTGTTTGTTGTTTCAGTCATATTGTTATTCAAGTTTTGCTTTTTTTTTGTAATTTGATTCTTGAGGAATAGATGATTGTATGTTCTATTTTATTGTCAGAATGCAAAACAAATATATCTTGCTGTTCTTTTAACTTAATGAGCAGAACTTTAATTTCCATTATGATTTTGGGATTACACCTCTCACACTCAAAATTGTTTTCAATTTCAAATTTTATGCATTGTTGGAATCTGCCTTCTATTCTAATGTATAAAGACAGATTCTTTCATCTATTCATTATGGCTTCTTTCTTAGCTTAAACATTTATCTATATTTGAACAGAATCTTACTTTTCTTCCCCTTGTCTTGTAATTCAGCATTCATTGCTTTTTGATATATAAGTCACTTACCATTTATGTGTTAATAGGTTCTACTGATATCTTTGTTCTCTATTTGCTTTTATGCTTTGTGTGTAATCAGCCTGCTATTATTTGTTTTTGTTTAATATGTTCTCATATTCCATCTATATTTATGTTTTCTAATTATTTTGACTACTTAGGTGAGTCCTCTTACTCGCAAAGGCATAGATAAAACATGTGTTCTCTCTGCAGAATCCTTGAGCCTTAAAAGATCAAGATCTGGTGAGTTTCCTATTGCATAATGGAGAAACTTTTCAAGATTAAGATGTTGCAATTAATGAGACCTTTGTGCCAAAGAGGTTTGCCTCGATCTCTCTCGTCCCCCTCCCCTTTTAGTTCTATGTACAACTTTCCTTATGGGTGTGACTATCTCGAGGGTAGAGGTGGTGAACAGGTAGAGTCTGGCAGGTTTGGATCAGGTCAATCTAAAGTAGTTTCTTTTTGTTTTATTAAATGTTGCCATCAAGTCGAATCACTTAGGATTGTGAGTGAGTTAGATCCGATCATTAAATTGCCATACATAATGGATTTTCAAGTTTTAAGTCGGGTCAGATCACTTATAGTTGTGACTTTTAAAAAAAAAAAAAAAGAATATTATTTTGATTGTAAAAACGTTAATAATTTAAAATGGTCAAATTTGGGTCATTTCAGGTCCATTCAGGTCAAATATTTTTGGGTCATATTCAGCCTTGCAAATCAGGTTAGGGTCATCGGGTCTGACCTAGAAAAGTTTTGGGTGATTTTGGATTTGGATTGTGTTGGGTTTCCTTCAAGTTCAGGTCACTTTTTTGTGGATGTCAAAAATTGCTACCTCTACTCAACGTTAAATAATTTCACTGCAAAAGAAAATGAATTTTATTGTATGATGTATTCCTCTTCAGCCAACTGTTTACTATGAAGAGAATTGGGAGGGATGGAACTGTGGAGCTATTCTCTTCACATTTTTACTTTACATCTATTATGTAAGGGACTTTCCTCGATCATTAAAATAAATTAAAATAAACTGCCTTTCTTCCATCACTTTGTCTAAATTTTAAGTTCTTGAAGTCCTACATATTTTCTTACAACTGTAAATTAAAGTAGGTTTCCCCTGTATTTTTGGATATCAGTTATAATAAATATTTATCAGTATGAATACTTCCTACCTGATGACATTTTTCTGCAATTGTGCCTGCTTAACTGCAGAACCAATTTCCTTATGTTGCAGGAAGACTTCTTTTACCTACTCTAGAATTCTGGCGCAATCAAATTCCAGTCTATGATGCAGTGAGTTATATATCTGGCACATTCCTATTTCACATACTTTACATCTTGACTACTTTTGCACCGTGTCAATGTGATAACACATATTGCATATGGCTCACATTCCACAACAAAGTCTACATGCATGTTTACACGTGTGGAGACTTGTCATCATCTGATCAATTTGCATGGTCCATTAAGATTTTACAGGGATTACTTCTTCATAAGTTACAAACAATTGAATGGAGTTTTATTGAATTAGTGATTTTCTTTTACATCACTTAACCATGTGAGTTTGCAAAATTCATATTTTGAAGATGAGGCTATTTTGAGGTGACTATCTAATTTCTATGTAGTCCCTCTTACTCTACTCGAAACACCAGAATGCTTCGAGTATAACTTTCTCAAAATGCCTCGAGTACAACATGCATTTCCAGGAAATAGTTTCTTTTTGGATATTTCCCACTTTATTTTAACTGGCAGTCTGCCACTCTCTCTCTCTCTCTCTCTCTATATATATATATATATATATATATATATCTCAGTCCTTGTGATGATAAGAATTTAGGTCTCTTGACCTTATTAGTGACCAACTTTTAGGAAATCCACATCAAGTGTCCTCTGCCCTTATTCAGTCCAACTGTACACATGCTCTGATTCTTGTTCTTGGTTTTATGAGGAAGATAATATGTGAACTTTCCTCCATTTCAGCACCGTAATACAATTGGAATTCAAGGAGAATATCAGGAGGTATGTTTTTTCTTGTACTATGACTGAATTTGTCGTGGATGAAAATAAAGGCAATATTACATTGGTGTTGTACATATGGTGCCATACTTATATAAACAACCTATTGTGCTCCTGAACAAATAACTGCTTTTGGTGGATATCAGGAATTCTGCCCTCCATTTTCTCTATTTATTTATTTATTTTCTTTTAACCCCACGCCCTGGGGGGATGGGGAGTTTGGGGTTTCATTGAGAAATAACTTTTTTATTGTTTTTGTGTTGTGTAATTACTAATAAAATCCAAATCTTTGGTAATTCAGTACTCCAACCATCAATTATAGTGAATGCTCGAATTATGTCAATTATGAAAATTGTTTCTTATAGTGATCAAATTATTGCATAATTTGAAAGTAAATTTCATGATATTATCATGTATGATGGCATTTAAGATGTGTATGGCTACACAAAGAACTATTAATTATTTTAATGATGTTTAGTTATTATTTAATATTTGAAAGAACAGGCATAAATTTTTGAATCTTTTCCCAGTACTTCATCTCTACCTGTTTTCTTCCCTTAAATGTCATAGCAGATGTTTGTGTAATTTTGAGTAAAAATGATGAAAGTTTTGTCATATTGGCCTTCCTAGTATGGCATTCAAACCATTTTTAAAGTTATGCGTGCAACTGACAAACTAAAGCATTGAAAATTAGTTGATAGGTTTGAACTTTTCAGTCATCTGTTCTTTATTTCTAGTAAGAGATTCAATAATATAAAATTCTGTCTTTGCTAATGATGTTCATTTGATATTGGATTTTTTATTCTTATCTGCTTCTCATTGTGTGGCTCAATTTATTGCAGGTAATAAATCTGAACCAAAGAAGTAACCAGAAAAGTCGATCCACCTGAGATCCAGTGACTGCAACCCTTGGGAATGAGCTAGGTTGGTTTGTATTAGTTTTAGCCGACAGTTTCATAGTTGAAGGGATATAACCATTTATGTAATTAATGTAATTTTGGAAGGAGCTGAACTTGGAATCTCTATGCAGTGATATAAATTATTTGCTCCCATTCAGCTTCATGATGTTTACAGAGAATGGCGAATTTTGCCCTCAAGCAAAGAACTGCTGTGAAATGGCTTATGTAATATATAACCTCCTGGGCGTGGCAGAGGCTATTAGAATAGCTCTGTAAGGGGTAGCTTTACTCTGTATTTGTGTTTTGTAGTTGGGCTTTTGAGTCCCCAAAAACGATTGAAAAAGAAAAAGTTCCATTTGGACGTAAGGTCATAACCTAGGGCAGCCTCCTGTGTGCGTCTCTGTGTATGGTTTGTCTTTTAACTGAGGCACAATGGTCCATGCTGCTACAATAGATGCTCTTCAACCCAGAACTTAGGTAGCAATTACAGGACATCAAATGCCATGAATTTAATAGTGATCATAATACCTCGTCATGTTGGGCACCTTGTGCCAAGGAGATGCAATTGTCCCCAGGCCATTTTATTCATGTGTTGCATTATATTCCGTCGTTCCCTGTTCTAGTTGATGTTTGCAAATATATCCGCCCCGCATTTAGACATTCTTTTTCTATTCTACCTTGTTATTGGTGGGAGCATTCGTTTAGAATTCTGTTCTTCTGGACGAAAGAATTCAAAACACTTCAATTATGTTTCAATATGTTATTTCTTTCCTGGAATCGTTGAAGGGTTTAAGCTAACAAAAATATGTTTTATATTTGCTAAAGTGATAAAATTATGTTCTATAAATATGAAGGCATCAAAAAGCAACACTAGAAGACCTTGTGAAAGAACTCAGTTCTAGAGAGGGAAGGAACTTATCAACTTAAGCAAATATTTTACCTATTTATATTGTCGAGAAAGAAACATCAGCATATACAAAATTAATTCTGAAGTGCATGACAAACAACAAAAGTTTTCTTTCCCCCTCCCAAAACCTCTGCAGAAACTACGGAATCTGCCAGCAGCCTAAATTCATAGTTTACCCTGCAAAACAATAATTTTGGCTCATGCACCAGGGTGTATAAAAATGCTATTCAAGCTGAATATCCTATTCAAATTGTGAGTTATTGGGTTATACAGCACAGTATTAACTGATTTCCAAAAGTAGCCTTTCAAGTGCATCAATTGCAAGAGGGATACACAAGCAATCTTGGCCATCACTTCGCCTTCTAGTCTTGACCAACTCATGATCCTTGAACTCTGTCAAATGGGAGTTGAGGGTAACCTGGCTGCTGACAAGGAAGCGCTCTCGGGAGACTGCATATAGATTATCAAAAGGCATGCCTGGAGTTGACAAATGAAATGGAAGCATATAAGACTTAAAAATGAGAAGTAATGCTACAAACCATATACAGCAACTTGCCTTCTTCTTCAGGATGAGACAGTTGATATTCTGCAAGAATCTTGAACACACTCTGAGCATTGGGTGTCAGACTCTGTAAAACTATAGCAGCTGTTTTGGCACTTTGGGGCGAGCTGCTGTGTGCAAGAATCAAAGGAAAGAAGATTCCTTCAACTTTATAAGGTGCCAAAGTAGGAACATGATACCAATACCAATTAAATTGTGTATGAACCATCTTCTTGTTCCACACTAACAACAAATCCAGGATGTGATTATTAGCTTTAAAGACAAGGAAAGCTAAATATAACAGTTAATCAGAATACATAAACAATGGACAAACAAAAGACAAGAAAAAGCCCTAATTCTTTTAAGAAAAGTAATTTGTGCATTTTCCACTTTTTTGTTGAAGGGAAAAATAAGTATTTCAAGAAAAATAGAGCTATTTGCCAAACTTTCATAAACTCATAAAAATAAATAACGGAAAGCATACAAACATAAACTCATCAATTTGCCAACTGGCAACTACCATGAATCATCTTAGACCACCATTCACTGCCAACTATCAGCCTAATAGTGATTACCATTTCTTATTTAATTTTCTGTCACATTTAACTCTAATGGAAAACAAAGTGGAAGCATTTTATAGCTTAATTATTGAAAGGATTAATGAATTTGAAATGCCATAAATAGTTTCCAACTAATTTTTAAAACTGGGGCCAAACAATTGAAATTATACTATTTTTTGGAGAGAAATTTCCAAAAACTAGCCATTTTCTTATAAACAAATACACCCAAAGAGTAAAAGAGATGTTTTTGTTCTTTAATAACAATAAGGATCATAAGACATTTTTGCAACTGTCCATGGCCTGCTAACAAATTAATGCATGTAGGCATGAATTTGAGATCTACCATTATTCAGGAGACAAACAAAAAATGTGTAGTTTCAGGTTCGATATTAACCAGAAAATCAATAGAGACACCTATGTATAGATGTTCATTCTACTGCTAAAGCTAGTTGTTACAAACATCAAACTAAAATATAAAAAATCAACAATCTTCCGTTCCTTTGCAGAATTTGGAGAAAACATTATGTGAATAGTTTTACTAGTAAGAAACACATTCAACATATAATTAGCTGAACAATATGGTCTCAAGGCCACAACAAGAGCACTGAAATTAGAAAAAGCATGTCGGATGTAGCCAAAATCCCATCCATAGACAGTTGACAATTGACAATGACAAGAATACACTTACATAGGGGCGAGTTCACATGGTCAATAGAGGCAATGATACGAATATGTGAACAAGAAGCAAGTCGAGCAAGATTCTGCTGGCTTTCTGAGTCTCTTAACCCAGGTCCATCAATGTTGTGAATAACAACACATGCAAAAGAATCATTTTCCTCCACATGTGATCCCTCCAAAAATGCAAGAAGATCATCCATAGATCGAGAATTAAATGGTTGTGGAACTTTAGGCAAACTCGATGAAGTCCTTTTGACTTTCAATTGATCCCACCAAAGTTCAGATAAGGCTATCATGACCTATAGCATCATAGTATTTTAACTGACGATTAGGTAAGCTAACAGAAAATGGATAGCAAAGCATGCCCCAACTAGAAAAAGACAGCAAATAAAAGAAAAAGAAAGAGTCTTGAATGTGACGAGAAAAAGGTGACTTCCATATTGAGCATAGTACAACGTAGTGCTATACTTGAGAAATATTCTGAACATACAAGTTGTTTGCAACTACAGACCAGGGAATGACAATGTGCAAATTAATGATGTCTCTTGCATTGTCTGATTGTATGGTACCTGTTTTAGATTAATTGACTGAAGATATCCATTGATTACCACAACAGGATACTCCGCTAATGCTGTAGAAGCAAAATCTTCAATTAAGGCCTTCTTAGATCCAAAACCATACATTAGGAGGCCGAACCCGCACCTAGCTTATGATAAAGAACAAATGAAAAGAGGAATGAGATGTCATCAATGACTTTTACAGAAATGTCGTATACGGAAAATTAAGTAATGTAGCCAATAAACACCTAAAACTAGTGCAGCCAACTATAAGTACATCACAAAGTAGTTGCACGGTGAGGACTAAGGAAAGGAAATGGTGGTGTCTAAGTAGAAGCAGTGAACACCTAAACTGTCAAGGAAAGCACATTTATCTAAGCCCTTTTGTTGATATCAATATAAATTTTCAGTTTCTGCTGAAATTGATTTCATTTGTTTCCTCAAATGGATGTCTATTAATTCCTCTATGAAGCCTATGCTACACTTTTACTTTTGTGCTAGACTGTTAATTTTTTTTGTTAGAAAATAAGTCCTAATAATCTGTTGTTTTGATGTGTGTAACATATATATGTTTAGAACTTTCAATTTATAAGATACCCATTTCAATAACTATACATTCATGCAGATCCAACAAAGACAAATAGCCAACTTTTCGATAATGCAAGTAAAAAAAAAAAAAAAGAAAAGAAAACACAGAAAGATACTGGAAAAGAGAAGCAATACCTACCTGAGTTCAAAAAGCCATTTGACATATAACTTCTTATAACTATTCATAAGAGCAATAGTCTCTTTCACATGTTTTGGTTCAATATTAGCGGCTGCTGCTCTTAGCTCCTGCACACAGTAAGAAACATTATTACTCCAAAAAAATAATAATAATCGATAAAGAGGTTGTTGATGGAAATCAGAGAGAGAGAGAGAACCTGTTCATCGACTGGATCAATATCGGATATCTTGCGGGTTGATTTCTTAGCAGAGCTACCTAACTCTTTGGCGAGAAAGTAATTCCTCGAGAATCCGAATTCCTCCTCCTCACTATCGCTGACTTCCATGATTGATTCCAGAAATTAAATAAGAAAATGGGGGAAAGGAATTTGCTGAATTTTTCCCTGGGTTGTGTTTGGATTAGGAATTTAGAAGAAAACAAATAGAATGAACTGATTTATAAAATAATTTTATATTTAAATTAAAAGTATTAGAGGGAAATAGATTGATTTTTAAAAATTTGTTAAACTCATTTAAATCCACTCAAATCTTTGTATTGAAACACTCTAAAGCCTTGTTTGGATTGAAAGTTGATAAAAGATTGAAAGAGTTATTAATGGAATGAAATAGATGAGTTTGATTTTAAAAAAATAATGTTAAATTATATTTTTATTTGGAATAGAAAAATGAAAATAAATAATTTAAGATTAATTATTTATTTACAATTTAGTAAAATAGAAGGTTAACTTAAAAATTGATAAAAATATCCTTGTATATATTAGTTTAATAAAATAGTTATAAAAAATTTAAAATTATCTCTCATTCTTTTAAAAAAATTATATTTAATAATACTCTCTTAAATTATTTATATTAGAATATATTATTCTATTATTTATTATATTATAATAGTAATAATATTATATTCTAATTTCTATTCTATTAGAATATATGATTCTATTAATATTTAATATTATTCTATTTATTCTATTAATATTATTTATTATATTAGAATATATTATTCTATTATTTATTACATTCTAATTTCTATTATATTAGAATATATGAATGTTATTTATTATATTAATACATATATATATTAATATTAGAATATATTATTCTATTATTTATTATATTATAATAATAATATTATATTCTAATTTCTATTCTATTAGAATATATGATTCTATTAATATTTAATATTATTCTATTAATATTATTTATTATATTAGAATATATTATT
>CATIWR010667827.1:0-15850 GCA_949677035.1 Omphalea diandra | reverse complement strand
GATTCATCCTTGTCTAGCTTGATGGTACTACTCATTGGAGTTTTTGCTACCTTACATCCTTCCATGCCAAATTTCTTTAACATTTCCTTCGTGTACTTAGCTTGGTTGATGAAGATCCCTTCTTTGAGTTGCTTGATTTGTAGACCAAGAAAGAATTTGAGCTCTCCCATCATGCTCATTTCGAATTCCCTATTCATACACTTAGCAAATTCCTCACAAAGAGATTCATTAGTAGCACCAAAGATAATATCATCAACATAAATTTGGACAATTAAAGTGTCATGTATGTGTTTTTTCATAAATAGTGTGGTATCAACCTTTCCTTTCTCAAAATTATAAGAGAAACAAACTAAACTTTTCATACCAAGCTCTTGCAGCTTGTTTTAAACCATATAGAGCTTTGTTTAATTTAAAAACATGATTTGGAAAATAATGTGACTCAAAACCGGGAGGTTGTTCAACATACACTTCCTCCTTAATGATGCCATTTAAAAATGCACTCTTAACATCTATTTGAAAAAGTTTAAAATTCATATGACATGCAAATGCTAAGAGAATCCTAATGGCCTCTAATCTTGCTACGGGGGCAAAGATTTCATCATAGTCTATGCCTTCCTCTTGGTTGTATCTTTTGGCAACCAATCTAGCCTTGTTTCTAATGATGACACCTTGCTCATCTAACTTGTTCCTAAACACCCATTTACTGCCTATAATAGGGTGATTTTTAGGCCTAGGAACAAGTTCCCATACTTTGTTTCTCTTAAAATAGTTGAGTTCTTCTTGTATAGCAAGTATCCAACTTTCATCTTTAATGGTCTCATCAATTGATTTTGGCTCTAATTGAGAAACAAATGCAAGATTGTTATCTAAAGGATGAAGTTGAGATCTAGTACTTACATCCTTTGATGTATCACCAATGATCAAGTCTTTGGGGTGATACTTGGAGAATTTTCAATCTTTGGGTAGATCTTGTCTTGGCTCTTTATCTTATTGATGTAGTGGTTCTTCTTCAAACCTTGATGTAATGACCATTCTTCTAAGCTCACTCTCTAGAGAAGAGATTGGAATAGTGCAACATTGTCAAACAACACATGCCATTTGGAAGAATCTAGAGAGCTATCATGAAGGCACAACTCTAGTTAAATCAAGCTGTTTGGAGATGTATGTCACCGAATGGAAACTCTTCATGATGAAGGACAATGAAAGCATCACAGAAATGACAAATAGGCTATTGTCCATTGTCACCAATATGAAGAAATTTGGAAGAGCTCTCACTATCTATGAGATCTCCATCCTTTTCTTTTAATGAGTATAGTCTGTTCCATCAAAGTGAAGCTTGAGTTGTGAGTAGATTCCCTCTTGTGCCATAATCTTTGTTCACCCAATGAAGGTTTAATTATGAAGCTTGGCTCTGATACCACTTGTTGGCCTTAGGCACCAAGAAGGGGGAGTTGAATTGATGTATAAAAATTAAAACAAGAAAGGGAGAAGAGAAATGAATATAAATGAAACATAAGATTTATAGTGGTTCGGGTATACACGACCTTACGTCCACTCCCCAATTCTTAGAAATTGGGTGTTCCACTTTCTTTCAAAAGTGTTTTCAAGCTTACGCCAAACTTTTACACTTGTGTTTTGAAGGCTCACACGACAACCTATACTTTTGTATTTTGAGGCTCATACAATAACCTTTACACTTGTGTTTTAACAGGCTCACACAACAACCTCTCTTAGTGTTTTGACAGGCTCACACTATAACCTATTACAATTGGTGTTTATTCTCACACCTAACAATAACTTAAAGAATAGAAAATATTAAGTAGCAAAATTGCAAGAGTTTGGTTATAAAGTTTTCAATTCTTTTGCATTTACATCTGTTTGGTGAGCTATTTATAGCCTCTACCTACTAAAGAGATGTTGCAATAAAACTAGTACAAAATCATCAAAGTGTAGATAGATTTTCACATTAAATGCTTGACAGTCTTAATTCACGGTTGCTACTTCACGTTAGCAGTCGCAAAATCCAAATTCCATATGGAAAACCCTGTTTGTGTCTAACAGCTAGTCTACATGGCATCTTCTCATTAGTTCACTAGGAAAATATAGTCGTTGCCTTTCGCCTGCTCTCAAAAGTAGCGGTTACCATTTCTCTTGTACAGGTTGCGATGGTGGACGTAAATTCGTCTGCCTAAAGTGTTCATCTTCTTCTTTGGGTTTGCGGTCACTGCCAACAAGTTCCCATCACAATTTTTGACTTCCAACGGTCACGTGGGACACTTGTTAAGCTGTGGTTATAGACTTGATTCCCTCTTGAGTTACTTCAAAATTAGCGGTCACGACTGAGGTATGACTTACACTGTGAATTTGTCTGTGACTTTGGCTTTCCTTTCTTTGAATTAGTCACGGCAAAGAAGTGACCAGCAAATATGTCTGTCCATTTTGTCAACCTGCCTTGGTCTAGTTCGCGATCGTGAATTAGGAGGCATCAGCTTACTTTGTAGATTTTTTAACTCCATCCAACTTCCAATGTAAAGACTAACTAAAAACTACAAAATAATACTATATTTGAAACATTAAAATTGATCAATCCCCTTTGTCAAGATCAAAAAAGGTCCAAGACTTAGGATTAACCACCCTAGTCCAACACAAAGTTAGAAGAAGAAGTAAAAGAATAGAAGACACAAGAGTTTATAGTCGTTCAGGAGTTAACAAACCCTATATCCACTACTCAATTCTTTCAATTGGGTATTCCACTAAAACTAAATGGTGTTTTACAAGCTCTCACCAAAATTTACAATTTGAGTTTTACAAAGGCTTACACATAAACTCACTAGTGTTTTCTAAGGCTAACACTCAAACCTGTATAAGAGTTTTCTATTGGCTCACTCTTAAATCCAATCCTAAAGGATATTTACATCTCACATCAAATTTTGTACAATACAAATACAAAGAATAAATAAAAGATAGAGAGTTGAGAAATAAATTTGCAAGAGTTTTGGCTTAGTAAATGTTATTTTGTTGCATTTTTGTGTCTATTTGGTAGAGTATTCATAGGATACTCTCACCAAAGAGATGTTACTCTTAAAACTATCTCTATGTCTCAAAAGTTGGTGGACAAATCATGCAATTAATGCTTATCAAGAAAAGGTTGTGGTCGTGACTATAGGTTGCGATCGCGATCTTGTCATTTGTACAAGATTTTGCTAATTCACGATTGTGAATTTTGTTTGTATCTAATGACCAGTAGACGTGGCACTCTACCATTAGCTCATCGAGAGGCTGTTTAAGGTCGTAGTTGCGAGTTGTGTGGTTGGTTGTGACTTCCACAATGAATCAATGGAGATTTTGCTTTTAAAAGAGCATGATCGCTACTAAGGATTCACTATCACAATTTTGGGTTTTCCAACAGATACCTTAACACGTGGCATTGTATGTTTGAAGTTTTGGAGTCCTTCCAAAGAGGTTTGAAGATTGCGGTCATTATTGGCATCGCGAATCCCATCGCAAAACAATCTATCCAAAATCGACACCAACAATCTTGAGATAATGATCGAAACTTCTTATTCATGGTTGCAATTTAGAGGGCTTTTTCCACACTTTGAGTTACTTTCTTCCATTCAACGTTTAATGAGTTTCTTACTAAATTTCTACAAAAACAACACTTAAGATTGATATTAGTACCTTCTAATTTATATTGTCAAAATTTTAATAAAAAGTTTTGACTTATGTTTGACTAACCTAGTCCAACAAATATTAAATTAACTTATAATTTATTATTATAGTCATACTGCAATGTGCATGTTTGTTACTGGTAAAAATTTCAGGCTTAATTAACAATAAATGCTTATTTTTTGTCAAACAATTATATTAATAATGTATATTGATTTTATAATACTAAAATATTAAGCATAGTATCATTATTTTTATAAAATAAAGATCCAACATTATAAAATTTTAAAAATTAAAATCTTACATTCTCATAAGCGAAATATCTTACTTTGATGCACTAAATGAAATTTAGTTCAGTTTGACTTAGGTTCATTCAATTCAAATATAATTTTTCAGTGATTTAAAATTCTAAGTCCTATAAATTGAGTTAAGAATTCAAAAAATATTAGATTTAATATTTTAAATTGCATAAATTTGATGTAGAATTATAATTCTAATTTTAAATGATAACCAAATTGTAGCATTAAAATTTTATGGCCTAATTTCAATTATAAATTTCAATTCTAAAATTAATTAATTTTGTCATCCCAATGGATCCATAAAATTTTCAACTCACAATGAAATGATAACTTTTGTTAGACTAGGTTGGTCAAACCTAAGTCATAAACTCTATTTTGATCTTGATAAAGTAAATTAAAAGGTTATAACATCAATTCCAAGTATTGATCTTGTAGAAACTAAGTTAGGAACTCATTAGAAGTTAAATGGAAAAAAACAATACAAAGTGTGAAAATTGATTGGTAATTCGTGACCGTGAATCAATGGTCATGATCGTTATCTAAAAATGAAGTTTGACAAAAATTGGCAAATGAGTTTGCGGTGTCTATCGATCCATTGTTACGATCACTATCTTCGAATTAACTTGGAGGGATTCAAATTCCCAATCAGATGATGCCACATGCACAAAGACCCATTGGATTATCAAAATTCGTGGCAACAAAAGTGAGGTAGTGACTGCGACTTTATTGAAGAAACATCTCAAATTTTCTCAAGCCATTTCGCAGTAAAGATCTTGTCTCAGGGCAACAAATCGAGAAGATATGTTTCATTAAGTTCTAAGGATCCAATGACTATTTTTGCTTAAAAAACCAATGATTTTTTTTTTTTTGCCATGTGAACTAGTTGTTAGATACAAATAAATTTCACCACCATGAATGGGTAAAATTCAGGCAAATATAAAGATTGCGACCCCAAATCACCCATCTCAACCACAACTTTTGTGTGACATGCATTTAATGCTAGATTTTGCCATCAACTTTGGAGATTTGAGCATAGTTTTGTCTCTAACATCTTTTTAGTGGGAGTAACCTATAAATACTCCACCAAATGACATAAATTCAAGAGAATAACATTTACTAAGGCCAAACTCTTACAAATTTATTTCTCAAATTTCTCTCTCTTAATTACTCTCTGTTTTTGAGTTGTAAGAAGTTTGGTATAATCTTTAAATACCCTTTGGGATTGGGTTTAAGAGAACTATTGTATAGGTTGAGTATTAGCCTTGGGAAGCACTTGTAAGGTTATGTGTGAACCTTTAGAAATCACAAGTTGTAAGGTTATGTGTGAGCTTTCTAAACACCATTTAGTATTAATGGAACACCTAATTCAAAGAATTGGGCAGTGAATATAGGGTTGGTTAATACCCGAACCACTATACAATTATTATGTGTTATATTCTTCTTCTACTCGTTTTAATACTTGTGTAACTAACCTTCCCTCCAAAATTTAAAATTTTCACCAATTCAACTCCCTTTTCTTGGTGCATAAGGAATAACAAGCAGTATCAAAACTTAGACTCAAATAAGTCTTTAATTGTGTGAGAAAAGATCATGGCATAAGAAGGAATACACATTTACCTCAAGCCTTACTTCGATGATCTGACTATACTCATTGAAAGTATTAAATGGAGATCTACCTAGATCATGATGTAGTGGATTTGTGATACATTGTTGGAAAAGAATGAAAGCCTCTAACCAAAATGGTAGATGGTAGTAAATAGTTTATTCTAAGAGAGGAATAGGTGGAAGCTCATAAAAAGTTAAATGGCAAGAAAAATAAGGCAATGACTATTCTCCTTAATTCCTTATCAAGATAGGAGATTCGTAGAGTTCAACATTGCCTAACCACCCATGAAATATTGAAGGCTTTGGAAAACTACCATGAGGACACTACACTTGTAAAATCAAGTAGATTGAAGATGAATTTGGTATAATGGGAGCTCTTCATGATGAAAGAAAATAAAAGGCAACACCAACATGACAAATAGATTCCTCTTCATTATCATAAATATAAAAAAAGTTTAGAAGAATCCTTTCAAACCATGAGGTAAACACAAAAATACTTAAATTCGTTCCTCTTAAAAATTTTGGTACTAGAGTTTGTAGCATATACGAATCCAATCTGAAAATTAAAAAGGTGCAAATGGATGTCCTTATTGGCAAGCTACTCACTCATGAGTTAGCCTTAATGAAGGATGAAAAGTTGAAGAAAATTAGATGACAAGGAAATGAAATTGAAAAAGTAGAAAAGAAGACTTTTGCCCTAAAATCTTCAAGCAAGGACAAGGAGGTTGAAGTTGCCTAGTGATCGTGATGAGAGTGAAAAGGAGGAAGAGGAGTTAAAAGTGCTATCAATGAGGGCTAAGAATCTTAGAAAAAGAAGAAAAGATAAAAAAGAACTTCAAAAGAGCATTCCCCAACTTTAAAGAAAAGAAGAATAATGTGATTTGCTTTAACTGTGGGAAGTAAGAGTACATCAAACCCAATTGCCCCCAAATTAAAGAAAAAGAGGAAATGAGATAAGGAAAAAAAGAAGAGCTTCAAGACTGCTTAGGATGACAGCTCAAGTGAGGAAGAAGAAGAAGATGAAAATGATACTAACCTATGTTTTATGGCGAAAAAAGACTCCTCCAATGAGGTAAGTATTTCTTAACATTCTTGTCATGAATATAATGAGTAAGATAATGTGGATGATGAGCTTATTGAAGCTCTAACCTTGAGGTGTGATAAATATAAGTCTCAAATGAAAACTTACAAAAAGAAATGTTCAATACTTGAGGTGAATTTAAAGATTTAAATGATCTTGTAAATGACTTGAGAACTTCTAATAAAGAGCTCAATAAATCTTTAGAAAATCTTTCTAAAACTCTATCCTCTCTTAACTCTTTAAGAAAAGAAAATGATACTTTAAAAGGTGAAATAATTGAGCTTAGAAATTCCATTTTAAGATTTCATAAAACGGAAAAAAACTTTGGATACTCTTATTATATCTTAAAGAACACCTTTATCGAGACATGGTTTATGCTTTAATGAAGCTTCCTCATATATATCTTCTCTTCATATATTCATTAGAGTATCTACACCTCAATCTTTTAGTATTGAGGTTGTTAGGAAGAAAAGTGCTCTAAACACTAAACTTTCTAAGCCTAATGGAAAAGGGACCATGCATACATGTACTTAAAGAGGCATGTCCAAGCACAAACACATAAAAACTTCTCTTCTACTACTCACTCATGTACTTGCATACATTTATAAAACTAAAGTGTAAGAAGGCCTCCTACTCACACTAAGGAAACACATAGGAGAAAGAATCACAAGTCAAAACTCCAATGTCACTATTTCATGAGGTATGATCATATAAATGTATTTGGCTACATTAGGAAGACATAACTCAAATTAAAGAAACCTTATAAGGTTAACCCCCAAAGGACCTAAGTATGCTTGTTACCTAAACAAAGGTTAAATGGTTTTTATTGTACGAATACTTTGAAGCCAGCAAGGAAGATAATGATTGGCATCTCGATAATGGGTTCTCAAAGTACATGACCAATAACAAGAAGCCATTCATATCTATTAAAGAGAAGGATGGTGGCAATGTCACATTTGGAAACAATGTCAAGGGTAAGGTAATTGACATTGAAATTGTTGGTAAGAGTGGTTGATCTCTTATTGATAATGTTATTTTAATTGAAGGATTAAAACATAATATATTAAGTGTAAATTAATTACGTAATAAAGGTAACTTTGACCTTAAAGAATGTTAAGTTACCATATTAACGAATAAGAAGGTAATCTTTAAAGGTGAAAGGAGAGGCAATACCTACCTAATTGACTTAGACAATTTGGCAAACCAATCCTTTAAATGTTTTGTTTCTATTACCAATGAGTCTCAGCTTTGGCATAAAAGACTTGGGCATACTAGCATGAAGCTTCTACAATATCTATTAAAAGGAAAGCTGGCAAAAGGTCTTCCAAAGCTTAAGTTCATAAAGGACAAGGCATGTGGACCTTATCAAATAAGAAAACAACAACAATCATCCTTCAAAGTAAAAAATATTAGAAGTACCTCTAGACCTCTTCAACTCATCCATATGGATTTAGTTTGACCTACTAAGAATGCTAGCCTTAGTGGAAAATATTATGCATTTGTCCTAGTTGATGATTACTCTAGGTTCGCTTGGGTCTCCTTTCTTGCTTGTAAGAATGATACATTTGATGCTTTTCAAAAGTTTTGCTAAAAGAGTTTAAAATGAAAAAGGTTACTTCATTTCTTCTATTAGGAGTGACCATGGAAAAAAATTTCAAAATGAATCTTTTGAAAACTATTACTTAGAGAATGGGATTTCTTATAACTTTTCTACTTATAGAACACATTATAGAAAGGAAAAATAAGACATTGATAAAGATGGCTAGGACTATCTTAATGAGTATTATTTGCTAAATTATTTTTAGGCGGAAGCCATTAATACCTCATGTTATATTGCAAATTGTGCTTTCAAAAGACCCATTCTAAATAAAACCTCTTATGAGCTGTAAAATGGGATAAAACCTAAGATTTCATATCTCAGAGTATTTGGTTGTAAATGCTATATTCTTAATACTAAGGAAAACCTTAAAAATTTTGCCTTCAAAATCAATGAGGGTATTTTCCTTAGCTATGCCACCACTAGCAAAGCCTAAAGGGTCATTAACAAAAAGTCTATGGTGGTTAAGGAATCTATGAATGTTATATTTGATGAGTCTAGCAAACTTGATCTTAGGAAAGGTACGCTTGTTGATGGTCTTATAGGTTACTTTGAAAACTTAGAGCTTAACTCTACACCTAAGGAAAATGTGATTAATCTTAAAGATCATGAGCCACCTCAAGAAGTGGAGCAAGCTTAACCCTAACAATAGGAGAATCAAGGTCAGGAACTCCTAAAGGATTGGAGATACTCCAAAGATAATCCCAAAGATCTCATCATTGGTGAGACATCCAAGGGAATAAGTACTAGAGCTTAATTATATGCTTTAGATAATAATCTTGCCTTGGTTTCTCAAATTGAGCCAAAATCAATTGATGAGGCTTTTGATGATGAAAGTTGGGCGATTACTATGCAAGAGGGACTCAACCAATTTAAGAGAAAATAAGTTTGTGAACTTATTCTCAGGCATAAGGAACATCTGATTTTGGGATGCAAATGGGTGTTTAAGAATATGTTAAATAAGCAAGGTTTCATAACAAGAAACAAAGCTAGATTGATTGTTAAGGGATATAGCTAAGAGGAAGGCATTAATTATGATGAAACCTTTGCCCTTATTACAAGATTAGAGGCTATTAGAATTCTTTTAGCTTTTGCTTGTCATATGAATTTCAAAATTTTTGAAATGGATGTGAAAAGTGCATTTCTAAATGGTTTCATTAAGGAGGAAGTTTATGTTGAGCAACCTCTAGGTTTTAAGTCTTATGATTTTTCAAATCATGTTTTTAAATTAACTAAGGCCTTATATGGTTTGAAATAAGCTTTAAGAGCTTGGCATGAAATGATTAGTTCATTTCTTTTACAAAATGATTTCAAAAAAGGTAAAATTGAACAAATTTGTTTATGAAAAGGCATAACAAGGGCACACTCATTGTATAAATATATGTTAATAATATTATATTTGGTGCTACTAATAAATCCATATGTGAGGAATTTGTTAAGTGTATGACTAGAAAATTTGAGATGAGCATGATGGGTGAACTTAAGTTCTTCCTTAGTCTTCAAATTAAGGAAAACAAAGAAGGCATCTCTATCAACCAAGCCAAATGTTGGACTAGGTGGTCAAGCCTAGGTCAACACTTTTTTTATCTTGACAACATAAGATTGAATAATTCTAATGCCTTGGCTAAGTGTGGTGATTATAGAAATTAAGCTAGAACATCATTGGAAGTTGAATGAAACATAAAATCAAGAAATGCCCATAAATCATGACTACTACTCACGAAATAGCAATCGCTATTAAGAAAAGTCTTAGACACAAATTGGATAATAACAATTATGGTGAACATCACATCCTTGATAATGACTGTGACATTCAATCAAGTTTTGGAGGATTTCAAGGCTGCATCCAGCTCAAACCACATATCACAAGACTGTTATGCATTCGTATGTAGTGACCACAACATTGACATAACAACAACTACAATCCCAACTCAAGAACTCCAAATTTGATAGTGCCAATCATAACTAGTAGTAGCATCCAGTTAGCCAATGTGATTGATTTCACAACTGCCACCATGAAATAGTGATCAGGACACTCAAAAACTAAGAAAGCCTCTAATGACTAACCTTCTAAAGGACCAATGCCAAACTTCTACGTCTCATTAGTCATTAGGCATAATTGAAAGTCTTGACTGTGACTATATAAAAATCCAAAGCGAAAGAAAGATAGTGATAATGATTACCATATAACAACCACAACGATGGCCTGACAAGTATTTAATGTAGACTTACCTAGCACACTTTAGAGATTTGGGCATAATTTTATCTCTAATGTCTCTTTGGTGGAAGTAACCTATACATACTTTACCAAATGGATATAAATGTAAGAGAATAACTAAGGCCAAATTCTTATAAATTTATTTCTCAACTTTCTCTCTCTTAATTACTCTTATTTATTAAGTTATAAAAAGTTTGATATAAGCTTTAAACACCCTTTGGGATTGGGTTTGAGAGTGAGCCAATAGAAAACTATTGTAAAGGTTTGAGTGTTAAACTTTGGAAAACATTTGTTTGGTTGTGTGTAAGCCTTTGTTAAACATAAGTTGTAAAGTTAGGTGTGAGCTTTAAAAATACCATTTGTTATTAGTGAAACACCTAATTGGAAGAATTGAAGAGTGGATATATGGTTTGTTAATACTTAAATAACTATAAATTATTGTGGGTTCTATTCATCTTATACTCCTAATACTTAACTAATCATCCCTCTAAAATTTTAATTTTCCACCAATTTAGATCCCTTTTTTGGTGCATAAGGGCCAACACCAAGTACACAAATGCATGGATGGATGCAAGGTAACTAAGACTCCAATGAGTGCAACTATCAAACTAGACAATGATGAATCAGGTAAGCATATTGATAAAAAGAAATATAGAGGTATGATTGGCTCTCTCCTCTATCTTGTAGCTTTTAGACCTGATATCATATTTAGTGTTTGCTTATGTGCTAGATTTTAATCTTGTCCCAAATAATTAAGAGAATTTTAAAGTATTTGCATGGCATATTGCATATAGGACTTTAGTATCCTAGGAATTCATCATTTAGTCTTCTTAGATATTTGGATGTAGATTATGCTGGTAGTTTGATAAATAGGAAGAGTACTTTTGAAACTTGTTAATTTATTGGCGAATGTTTACTTTATTGGTTTAGCAAAAAATAAGTTTTGATTACATTATCCATCATCAATAAACCCCTCAATAAAGAAAGAATGAACTTCATTAAGAGGGAACTTGAAATGCTTGATGGGAGCTCTCTAGGGAACTTAAAATGTTTGCTTTATTGCTTTATTGAATGTCACCCTTCAATGTTTGCTTTATTGTTCCCAAGTTTTTTGGATGATAAGGATTATGGCAAAGATGTTGATCACATTCCTATCAAATGTGACAACATAAGTATAATAAATCTTTCTAAGAATCCCATCCAACATTCAAGAAGCAAGCATATTGACATTAGACATCATTTTCTTAGAGATTAGAAGCAAAATTGTAATGTGGTACTTGAGTTTATCGACACCAATCACCAACTTATAGGTATTTTCATTAAACCCCTCAATAAAGAAAGAATGAACTTCATTAAGAGGGAACTTGAAATGCTTGATGGCAACTCTCTTGGGTGAAAATGAATCTCCATATGTGTAAATGTTATTGCTTATAGATTGCTTATTATTATGTGATTATTTTATTATTTTTATTATTGTGGTTGTGTCAATTCAATAGCACTTAGGCTTTTCTATACTCAAATGCATCAATTGATCATCAAAACATCAACTTGATCAAACTAAGATTTGACCACATGTTTTAAAGACTTTATTTAATGTTTTTTCAAAGTTTCCTTGTAATTCATGACTCGTAATAGAATTAGTGGTCACTACTTACAAGTCTTCTTTAAATTTTCAATCTTTATCAATTTGCGGTCACTATTGTATATCGCTACTATAAAATTTTTCAAATTTCAAAACTATTAACCATTGACTTCATTCTTTCCTAAGGAAATCTTAATTGTTACTCAGAAAATTTGAAAATAGTGGTCAGGACACTTATATAGTAATCGTGATTTGTTATAACCACTAGGCTTTAATTGATTTAACACTCAGATGGTGCCTTTTCCTTATTCAATGCATTATTGACCATTTTCTTCTACTTTATGCCCCCTTAACACCCATTCACTCACCTTTTACCTTCCTCTTTGTTAAACTTCTCAGTTCTTTCAAGTTCTTCATCATACCTCTTTTACTATCTTCTATTCTCAAGGTACCCAAAAGACTCATAAGAGCAAAAAAGGGCAAGGGCATTGCCTAATCTCAAGGGCCTCTACCTCTTCATCTCATGGGGTTCATAAAAGAAGATAAGGAATAATTCAAGGCAAGTTCCAAGAAGATTATTCAATCCAATAAGATTCCCTCCTCTTTTCTTCTTTAATCTCTAGGCATCGAAGGAGAATTTAATGTATTCCTATTTAATCTTAGATGGAATGAGTTAATCTTTCGTGATGAACTTGTCTACTAATCAGTCGTGCATAAATTCATATGTACAGTTTTCCCTAGTAAAAGAGTTAAGACCAGGGCAGGTATGTATAGTCTTCTCTTTAGGGCTTTTAAGGACCAATATTTCCTCACCTATGAGCAACTTTGCTCACTCTCCAACTTTTAAACTGGGAAGGGTGTCCCATTTAATATCTCCTCTCTAGGCCTTATTTATTCTAAAATTTTGGTTTAAAATATTCATTGAAACTAAACATGGTCCTAAAACTTCTATAGCCAAATATATTAAAACCTACCAAATTGGCTTCTCCATAGGGTCATTACGTTTTCCATCAATGTTACGTACGGGCAATGGAAATGAAAAAGTTTCTTAAAAAGACCTAACTTTACTTTTTTCCTTCACTAAGAACAAGCCAATCCAAAATGGGAGATACTTCATGGATCAATTGATCCATATGAGTACTAAGCCTAAGAGTCAATTCCTTCTTCCCTCTCACATCATAACCATTTATAGGTTTGTGGGGGAACCTAGATGATGAGAAAGAGAAATTCCTCACCAAAAAATATATTTCCTCCTAAAATTTTCTTGACTTATCTTATTTGATCAATGCTAAGGCCATCCAACTTGACACTTGTGAGTATAATCTTAGTTCTTATAGGGAAAAGAAGCAAGAGACATCTCATGCCTTTGAGAGGAAGAGGCTAGCGATTGAAGAGGGCATTTAAGGGCCAACTCCACCATCTTAAGCACCTTCTAAATCCAAGGTAAAACTCAAATCAAAATATGCTTTTATTTCCCTCTCATCCATCAGCAAGAAATTGGATAAGATGATGAGGTCAATTAAGAGAAGATTTCAACTTATTTATCATTTTCATAGTGATCTTATAGATCTCCAAGAGAAGGTTATAGCCACTCCTTGTCACCTTCAAGACTTGAAAGATATGAAGGACACTGTTAATGAAGAACACTATTAGTGAAGAGGAAGCCCAAGAAGAAGAATAAGGCAACCAAGCTCAATGGAATGATAATCAAACGGTTGAAGATAGTGATTATTCACTAACTTTTTAAAGAACAAAAGATTATTTGTATTTTCTTTCTGATTTTCATCTTTATTTTCTTATTGCTTTTTATTTTCAAGTATTAAGTGGCTCACTAGTATTGTGTGATCAAACATTATTTTATGTTTGATTTTATTTATATAATTATGTTTTCTTTCAACTTTGAAATTCTATTTGTGTTTTACTCTAATTCTCAACTGAAAGCTATTGAATTTGTGTTTGTAGTTATGATTGCATAATGATTGATCTTGTGTTCTTCCCTCTCTTTTCCCTCTTACTTTCCTTTGTTCTTTTTTTTTTTTTTTAATCTTAGCAAAGGGGATGAGAAAAATTGACTTTACATGCAGAAGGATAATAATCAAAAGATGGAAAAATTAACCTGATTAAGGGGGTGCATCATTTAAGGGGGAGGTTTTTAACTTCACAAAGTATTTTATGTTACATATTCTTTGCCTTAGACACTTCCATCACTTTGAACTATCAATGAATTTTAAACCTTCAATAGAGTTTCAAATCTTTAAAACACTTGAGATTATACTTGGTTAATTCTTTATCCTTTGCATATCAATCTAAATTATCAAAATAAAAAAAAAAGGGAGATTGTTAGACTAGATTGGTCAAACCTAAGTCATAAACTCTCTTTTAATCTTGACAAAGTATATTAGAGGCTTCTAACATCAATTCCAAGCGTTGATCTTGCAGAAACAAAGTTAGAAACTCATTCGAAGTTAAATGGAAGAAAACAACACAAAGTGTGAAAATTGATTGGTAATTCATTACCGTGAACTAATGGTCATGACTGCTATCTTAAAATCAAGTGTAACAAAAATTGGCAGACGAGTTCACAATGTCATCATGTCCATTATCGTGACTGCTATCTTTGAATTAACTTGGAGGGATTCAAATTCTTAATTAGATGATGCCAAGTGCACAAAGACCTATTGGGTTATCAAAATTTGAGGCAGTGAAAGTGAAGTAGTGACCACGATTTTGTTGAAGTAATATGTCTAATTTTCTCAAGCCATTTTGTGGTGAGGATCTCGTTTCAGGGCACCAAATTGAGATCGTGACTTTCATTAAGTTCGAGGGACCTAACGACTATTTTTGCTTAAATAACCAATGGTTTTTTTTTTTGCCACATGGAGTAGTCGTTAGATAAAGATAAATTTCACCATTGCGAATGGTGAAATTTAGGCAAATATGAAGATTGCAAATGCAAATCACCCATATTGATCGTGACTTTTGTCTGACATGCATTTAATGATAGATTGTGTCATCAACTTTAGAGATTTAGGCATAGTTTTGTCTCTAACATCTCTTTGGTGGGAGTAACCTATAAAAACTTTACCAAATGGACATAAATGCAAAAGAATAACATTTACTAAGGCCAAACTCTCATAAATTTATTTCTTAACATTCTCTCTCTTAATTACTCTTTGTTATTGAGTTGTAAAAAGTTTAGTGTAAGCTTTAAATACCCTTTGGGATTGGGTTTGAGAGTAAGCCAATAGAAACTCTTTTATAATTTGATTGTTAGCCTTGGAAAACACTTGTATGGTTGTGTATGAGCCTTTGTAAAACACAAGTTGTAAAGTTAGGTGTGAGCTTTCAAAACACCATTAAGTATTAGTAGAACACCCATTTGAAAGAATTGAAGAGTAGAGATAGGGTTTGTTAATATCTAAACCACTATAAATTGTTGTGTGTTCTATTCTTCTTCTACTTGTTCTAATACTTGCATAACTAACCTTTCCTCCAAAATTTAAAATTTCTACTAATTCAACCCCCTTGGTGCACAAGGGACAACAACTTTCTAATTAAAAAATAAAATTTTTAATTAAAATTAATAATAATTTCTTAATTAGAGAAAAGATTTCATATAAGAATGAAATAATAAAGCCATTCTCTTCTCTGAATAAGCATATTTAATTCTTTATATATATATATATATATATATATATATATATATATATATATATATATATATATATATATATATAAAAATAAATATATACACACACTCACTAAAAAATATATATAAAGTATTTTGAGATATATAAAA
>CATIWR010667798.1:0-38524 GCA_949677035.1 Omphalea diandra | reverse complement strand
GTCTTTCTTCTATGTACTAATTTGGTATGAGTAGGAGGTTTTCTCATACCTAGCATATGTGAGTGTGGGCATGAACATGTGCAAGAAGTGGGAGTAGTAAATCCATTAACATGAGATTTATTATACATGTATGCATAATTGGCTCTTTGAGCCTTAGCATTTGAGCTTGGGATAACCTTTCCTTTATCTTTAAGTTGAGGAATCTTAGTATTAGGAGCACTTTTCTTCCCAATTACCTCAACCTTTGTGGTTGACAGTCCAACAATTATAGTTTGAGATGATGATGAGGCTCCGTTAAAGCCAATACCATGTATAGCTCGTGGAGGTCTTTGAGACACAAGCAGTGTGTCCAACATTTCCTTTCCTTTGTGGAATTAGGAGATTGAGCTTCTAAGCTCGATGACTTCTCTTTTAGAGTGTCATTCTCCTTTCTAAGTAAAGCTAATGAAGAAGATGATGCAAATAGTTTTTCTACAGATTCTTTGGGTTCTTCATTAGAAGTCCTCAACTCATTTACAAACTCATTTAGAGTCTTGTATTCATCTTCTAATTTAGAACAAATTTTTTTATAGGTTTTTACTTGTGACTTGTATTTATCACATCTCATGGTTAGAGCCTCTAAAAGCTCTTCATCAATCTCATCATATTCAAAATCAGAATTAGAGTGAGAAGAAGTACTTACCTCATTTGTTGAATCCCCATGTGCCATAAAGCATATGTTGGCTACCTCTCATTCTTCTTCTTTTCCTTTACTTGAACTATCATCCCAAGTGGCTGAAAAACTCTTTTTCTTCTCCTTGTCCCATTTCTTCTTCTTCTTCAACTTGGGACACTCATACTTGATGTGGCCTTGCTTGCCACATTTATAGCAAGTGACATCGTTGGATTTCTCTCTTGGACTAGTAGTTATTTTCTTGAAGCCTTTTCTTTCTTTTCTTCTTTTGATTAACTCCTTTGTTCTCATTGAGAGCACTGCTAGCTCCTCTTCTTCTTTGTCACTTTCCTAATCACTTGAGGTGATTTCTACCTCCTTTTCCTTTGTTGAAGCCTTAAGAGCCATAGTTCTTCTTTCCTTTTCTGGTTTATCTCCTTGGCCTTTTAGCTTCTTCATTTATTCATCTTTTTACAAGGCCAACTCATGAGTTAAGAGTTTGCCTATCAACACATTGGTTGGAACCTTTCCAATTTCTGGATTTGACTCTTGTATGCTGCAAACTCTAGCACCAAATTTATCTAGAGATAGAGTTTTAAGGATTTTTGTGTTTATCTCATAGATAGTAAGAGTTCTTCCAAATTTCTTCATGTTGGTGATAATGGACGAGAGCCTGTTTATCATTTCAGTGATGCTCTCATTGTCTTTCATCATGAAGAGTTCCTATTTGGTGACATACATTTCCAAATGGCTTGACTTGACTAGAGTTGTGCCTTCATGATAGTTCTCTAAAGTCTTCCAAATGGCATGAGCTGTTTGACAGTGTTGCACTTTTTCAATCTCTTCTCTAGAGAGTAAGCTTAGAAGAATGGCCATTGCTCTCTTGTTTTTGCCATTTGATTTCCAGTGTGCTTCAACCCATTCATCCTTTGGGATTAATTATCCATTACCATCCATAACCTTGGTAGGTGACTTCCATTCCTTGATGACTACATCCCAAAGATCCACTATATCTATGTTAAGATAGATTTCCATCCTATACTTCCAATGAGTATAGTCGGTTCCATCAAAGTGTGGCTTTAGGTGTGAGTGGATTGCTTCTTGTGCCATGATCTTGTTTCACCTAAAGAAGGTTGATATGTGAAAACCTTGCTCTGATACCACTTGTTGGCCCTTGGGCACTAAGAAGGGGGGTTGAATTGTGTATGAAAATTTCTAAAAACAAGGAAGTGAGGAGGAAAAATGAAAAGATTGAGGCAAGCGATTTATAATGGTCAGGGTATTAACCAATCCTACGTCTACCCCCCACCCCCCCCCCCCAAATTCACCAATTAGGTATTTCACTCAATCACTAGTGTTTTTAGAACCTCACACTCAACTTAGTGTTTAGGCTCACATCAAACCTTACAACTTGTGTTTTACATGCTCACACAAAAACCTTTTACAAGTGTTTTCAAGGCTCACACTAAAACCTATCATAAGTGTTTTCAAGGCTCACACTAAAACCTATCTCGATGTGTTTTATAAGCTCACACAACAACCTTACAATATGGTGTTTAATGGTCACACCTAACAATTAACAATCTTATAAAGAAAATTGAAAGAAATGAGTAGCAAAGATTGAAAGCTTTTTCTCTTGATAATGAATTTCTTAACCACGTCATTTATTAATGTTTAGTGGAGTATTTATACCCAAATTCCACCAAAGAGACTAATGGCTAGTTTAACGACTAGTCCAATTGCTAGTTTAATGACTAGTCCAACGGCTAGTTTAACAGCTAGTCCATGTGTCAGCTTCCCATTAGTGATTTCCAATTTTCCTTAAGAAAGTCAACAGTTGCGGCTTTGTGTCTAACGGCTAGTATAACGGCTAATTCACGTGGCAGCTTTTCATTAATGCTTCAGGAAAATATACCCATTATTTTTCTTCATCTAGCATAAGTCGCGATCGCGATTTTCATTGTACAGACCGCGATCCTGAACGCGAAATAACCTGCCAAATTGTGCGACTTTCACTTCTTAAATCGTGATTGCTACCAACATGTAGCCTTCGCGATTTTTGACTTCCAATAGCTTTCTAGGACACTTGTCAAGCTCTGATTGTGGACTTCTTTCCCTTTTGAAGCTTTTTGTAATTCGCAGTTGCGACTCCGATGCGACACAAACCGCGAATTCGTCTGTCATTTTTGGTTTGCTTCATTTTGCTTGTTCACGGTGGAGAATGACTCCGCGATTTAGCCTGTCTGATTTTTGGCAAGTCTTCTCAAGAGTCGCGGTCGTGAATCCATGATTGCAGCCACGAGTCACTTTGGAGTTAAAGAGATTTTCTTCCAACTTAACTTGAGAGACTTATTTTTCTGCAAAATCAACACTTAAGAGATTTTCTTCCAACTTAACTTTAGAGAATTATTTTTCTGCAAAATCAACACTTAATAAAAACATTAGTAATGATCAATCTCCTTTGTCAATGTCAAAAGAGGTTATAGACTTAGGATTAACCATCCTAATCCAACAAACCATAAAGTATCTCATTGTCACACATCCAAAATAACTTAAATCTCAATCTAAACAACTCATCAAATTTAGGAATAACTCAAAATAATTCTCAATAAACCTCTAAATTTAATTCTATAATATTTATCGATCTTACATTCAATGCCATAAGTTATCTCAATTATTAGTCTATATCAAATGTCATATAAAACTCTATCAACATCAATATCTTCAGTATTTTAAAAATTAAATGGAGAATATCAAATTAAATGCATAAAGATGAGATAAATTGAACATAAGGAGCAAATATTAACTCATAGAAGTATAAAAGTTGTAATGAAGATAAGAGTTGTAATCATCATTAGAGTTTTCATAAAAATAAATTCGATCACAAAACAGATGAGACGAAGGATTGCAAATCAAACAGTTTTATTTATTCATAAGATGTGGGATCAACAACTTTACATTAAGTGAAGAAGAAGAAGAAGGAGAGATTGCCAACATATGCTTCATGGCACAAGAAGATCTTTCAATTGAGGTAAGTACTTCTTCTCATTCTAATTCTGATTTTGAATTTGATGAGATAGATGAAAAGCTTCTAGAGGGTCTAACCATGAGATGTGACAAGTATAAGTCACAAGTAAAAACTTATAAGAAAAGGTGCTCAAAATTAGAAGATGAATACAAGACTCTTAGTGATCTTGTAAATGAGTTGAAGACTTCTAATGAAGAACTCAAAAATTCAATAGAAGGACTTTCCACTTCATCTTCTTCCATAGCTTCATTAAGGAAGGAAAATGACACTCTTAAAGGAGAATTCATGAGCTTATAAGCTCAATCTCTAAGTTCCATAAAGGAAAAGAAGCCTTGGACACATTGATTGTGTCACAAAGATCACCACGAGTTAGACATGGTTTAGGCTTCAATGGAGCCTCCTCACAATCTCAAACTACATTTGTTAGAGCTTCACAACCTCAAACCTCAAGCATTGAAGTAATTCGGAAGAAAAATGCTCATAACACTAAGCCTTATATGCCTAAGGGCAAAAGGAAGGCTCCCCAAAGCTTTAGAGCCAAGACTCAAAGAGCTAACCATGCCAACATTTGTAACAAAAAGCATGGTTATCCTCATAAAAAATCTTCTACTCCTGCTCATCATACATGTTCATGCATGCATTCACATGACCATGGTATGAGAAGGCCCCTTACTCATACTAAATATGTGCAAAAGAGAAAGACTCCTAAGTCTAAACTCCAATGCCATTATTGCATAAAATATGGGCATATTAACATTCGTTGTTTCATTAGGAAGGCTCATCTCAAATTATAAGACCCTTCAACCTCTAACCCTCTAGGACCCAAGTATGCTTGGGTACTTAAGAAAAGGTAACTCACTTTTATTGTGCAGGGAAATGTGGCAACTACCAAATCAAGCAATTGGCATATGGATAGTGGATGTTCCAAGCACATGACTGGAAATAGAAAGCTATTCACGACATTGAAAGAAAAAGAGGGTAAAGATGTCACATTTGGTAACAATGCCAAGGGTAAGGTAATTGGCATTGGAACCATTGGTAAGAATGGGTGTCCTTTAATTAACAATGTTCTTTTAGTTAGTGGCTTGCAGCATAATTTGTTAAGTGTAAGTCAATTGTGTGACAAAAGTAATAAGGTCATCTTTGATCCTAGAGAATGCCGAGTCACCACTTTGGTAGATGATGAAGTCATTTTCAAGGGTGAAAAGAAAGGCAATACCTACTCAGTTGACTTAGACAATTTGGCTAACCAATATTTTGAGTGTCTTATTTCTTTAAGCAATGAAGCTTGGTTGTGGAATATAAGGCTTGGACATGCAAGCATGGATCTTCTTTAAAGTCTGTCCAAAGGAAAGTTAGTGGAAGGGCTTCCCAAACTAAAATTCTCTAAGGACAAGACATGTGGTCCATGCCAAATGGGAAAGCAACACCATGCCTCTCATAAAGCCAAAAATGTTGTAAGTACATATAAACCACTTCAACTTATCCATATGGACTTAATAGAACCTACTAGAAGTGCTAGCTTAGGTGGAAAACATTATGCACTAATCCTTATAGATGACTATTCTAGGTTCACATGGGTATCTTTTCTAGCTCATAAGAATGACCGTTTCGATGCTTTCAAAAGTTTTGCAAAAAGAGTTCAAAATGAAAAAGGTTACTTTATATCTTCTATTAGAAGTGACCATGGAAAAGAATTTCAAAATTAATCATTTGAAAATTATTATTTAGAGAATGAAGTTTTTCATAATTTTTCAACTCCTATAACACCACAACAAAATAGTGTTGTAGAGAGGAAAAATAGAACTTTGGTAGAAAGGCTAGGACAATGCTCAATGAGTATTCCTTACCAAATTAATTTTGGGCTGAAGCCATTAATGCCTCATGTTATATTGTAAATAGAGTTTTCAAAAGACCCATTTTCAATAAAACTTCTTATGAGCTTTGGAATGGTAGAAAATCCAAAATTTCATACCTAAGAGTATTTAGATGTAAGTGCTATATTTTGAACACCAAGGATAATCTTGGGAAAATTGATTCCAAAACTAATGAATGAATCTTCTTAGGTTATTCCACCACAAGTAAAGCATATATAGTCTTTAACAAAAGTGCAATGGTAGTTGAAGAATCTTTGAATGTTGTTTTTGATGAATCTAGTAAACTTGATCTTAGGAAAGGTATTTTTATTGATGATCTTGTAGGTGATCATGAAAAGCTAGAATTGGATGATTATACAAGAAAAGTTGATAAAGAAAATGAATAAGGTGATTCATCAAGAGTAGATGACGACCAACATCAACATCAATAAGAAATTGAGACAAGATAAGATCTACCCAAAGATTGGAGATTCTCCAAGTATCACCCTAAAGACTTAATCATTGGTGATACTTCTAAGGGTGTAAGTATTAGATCTCAACTCTTAGATAATAATCTTGCATTTGTCTCTCAACTTGAGCCAAAGTCAATTGATGAGACTCTTGATGATGAGTGTTGGGTACTTGCTATACAATAAGAACTCAATCAATTTGAGAGAAACAAGGTATGGGAACTTGTTCCTATGCCTAAGGAACACCCAATTATAGGTTGTAGGTGGGTGTTTAGGAACAAGTTAGATGAGCAAGGTCTTATTACTAGAAATAAGGCTAGATTGGTTGCCAAAGGATACAACCAAAAGGAAGGAATAGATTATGATGAGACCTTTGCCCCCGTTACAAGACTAGAGGCCATTAGGATTCTCTTAGCTTTTGCATGTCATATGGATTTTAAACTTTTTCAAATGCATGTGAAAAGTGCTTTTTTGAATGGCGTCATAGAGGAGGAAGTCTATGTTAAACGACCTCCTAGTTTTGAGTCTCATTGTTTTCCAAACCATGTTTTCAAATTAAACAAAGCCTTATATGGATTAAAATAAGCTCTAAGAGCTTGGTATGAAAGGCTTAGTTCATTTCTATTGAAAAATGATTTTGAAAAAGGGAAGGTGGACACCACACTATTTGTCAAAAAACACAAGCATGATACATTAATCGTTCAAATCTATGTTGATGAAATTATCTTTGGTGCTACTAATGAATCTCTTTGTAAGGATTTTGCTAAGTGTACGACTAGAAAATTTGAAATAAGCATGATGGGAGAGCTCAAATTCTTTCTCGATCTACAAATCAAATAATCCAAGGAAGGGATATTCATCAACCAAGCCAAATATACAAAGGAAATGCTAAAGAAATTTGAAATGGATGGTTGCAAAGTAGCTAAAACTCCAATGAGCAGTACCATCAAACTAGATAAGGATGAATTGGGTAAAGAAGTAGATGAAAAGAAATATCATGGTATGATCGGATCTCTACTCTATCTTACTGCTTCAATACCGGATATTATGTTTAGTGTTTGAATGTCTGCTAGGTTTCAATCCTCCCCTAAAGAATCTCATTTGAATGCTACTAAAAGAATCTTTAAGTATTTGCATGGCATAATGAACTTAGGATTATGGTATCCTAGGGCTTCTTCATTTAGTCTCATAGGGTATTCAAATGCAGATTATGCGAGTGGCTTACTATATAGAAAAAGCACTTTCGGGACTTGCCAATTCATAGGTGAATGCCTAGTTTCATGGTTTAGTAAAAAGCAAGTATCAGTTGCCTTATATACCACGAAAGCAGACTATATGGCAGCGGGTTGTTATTGCACCCAAGTTCTTTGGATGAAACAACAATTGAAGGATTTTGGCAAAAAAGTTGATCACATTCCTATCAAATGTGATAACACAAGTGCTATTAATCTTTCTAGAAATCCCACCAACACTATAGGATATTAGACACCATTTTCTTAGAGATCATATGCAATAGGGTGATGTTGTGTTAAAATTTATTGACACAAATCATCACCTTGCAGACATTTTCACTAAACATCTAAATGAAGAAAGGATGAACTTCATTAAGAGAGAATTGGAAATGTTTGATGGAAGTTCCCTAAAGTGAAAACCTTGAAGCTATGACTGATTGTTATGTATGTTATGCATGAGTGATGATTGTATGAACAGATTTATTTCTAATGGATCACATGTTTTCAAAATTTTCTCAAACTTATCCTTACTTACTCATAATTTACGGTAGCTATTTCTTCTTCACGGTCGCGAATTACAAGTCAACTTTACCCAACTATCAAATGCCAAATCATGATCACAAAAATTGCTCTCTACCGTGAATTTTGGTCAGTCTTTCAAAAATATGATCATTGACGTGTCATTTCCTAAGGAAAATTTATCCGTTACTCACATTTTTTAGAATTTGCGGTCGCGACTTCTGATTTCGTGGACGCGAATTAGAGTAACCACTTAAGCAATTAAGTGATTTGATTGCCAATCGTTTCCTCTCTTCATTTAATTCATTTTTAACCATTTATGACCATTTTTGCACCCCTTCAAGCCTATAAATACCCTATTCAATAGTGTTTTCCTCATTTCACTTCCAAAGACTTCATCTTTCTCTAAAATCTCTCAAGCTTTCTTCCTCTCTTTTGCAATGGCTCCTAATAAATTCTCTAAGGCTGACAAAGGCAAGGCAGTGGCTCAACCTTTGCACTTCCTACCCTCCATCTCATTAAGGGAATCACCAAGGAGGAAAACAAGAGATTCAAGGCAAACTCCTCAAAAGTAATTCTACCGAACAAAATCCCATCAACTTTCATGCTAGAGACATTGGACATCAATGCGAAGATCCGTGCCTTTCTCTCAAATTTGGGATGGAACGAATTCATCTTCTGAGATGAACCAGGATACGAGGAGATATTGCGCGAGTTCATGTGCACCGTGCAACTCAGCTGGAAATTCGATTCGAGACTCGGTCAATATGGGTTGGTGTTCCAGGCCTTTGGCGACCCCTTCTACATCACCTTCGACCAATTATCCTCACTTTTCAACCTACAAGTTAGAGAACATATCCCATTCATCATCACCACACTTGACGTCATCTACTCGGAGTTTTGGTCAGAGATATCCATCAAAACCAAACACGACCCCCGTTCTTCCTTATCCAAACACATAAAAACCCAACCCCTGTGGATCCTTCATCGCATCATCATCTTCTCAGTCAATGCAAAAGGTGATGGTAATGAGAAGGTTTAACGGAAGGACTTGGCATTCTTATTTTGCCTTGTCAAAAGTCAGCCTATCTAAACTGGTCGTTACCTTGTGGATCAATTGATCCACATGAGTACTAAACCCAAAAGCCAGTTTCTCTTGCCCTCTCACATAATAGCCATCTACCTCTTTGTTGGAGCACTTGATAAGGAGAAGGGAAAATTCTTCACCAAGAAGCTCATTCCCTCTCAAAACTTCCTTGACCTAACCTACCTCATCAATGCCAAGGCAATCCATTCGGACACTTATATCTACACCCTTGGTGCCATTAGAGCAAAGAAGATGGAAACCTCCCAAACTTCTAAGTGAAAGAGGCTTCAAATCGAAGAAGGCAACATTCAAGTCCCTCCTCCTCAATCGAAACAAAAGTCCAAGTTATCTCTTGCCACCATTGATTGCAAGTTGGATAAGCTTATGAGGATGATGAAGAGAAGGTTCCTTTTTCTTTCTCATCTTCACCGCAACATGGTGGATCTCTAAGAGAAACTAGGAGTTCCTCCTTTCCATCTTTCGGACTTCATCAAATTTGAGGATACGCAAGATGGAGATGGCAATGAAAATGACATAGAGGATGGAGACGAAGCTGAGGGAGAACAACAAGCACCCGATACACCATCTTCTGGAGATGATTCTCTAATTCTTTAGAATAGGGATCTTTTGTACTAACTTTCACTTTCCTTATGTTTTTTTTACAAATCTTGTGATCCCACAGTTGTGAATATAAATAAATAAAATTTGTTTCTTTGCAAACATTGCTATCTTATGTCATTGTTGTTTATTCTTTCTTCATTGCATTATGTTTGCACCCTATGAATTTTTATGCATGAGTTTCATTTTCTTTCTTTCTTTTCCTTATATACCCTCTTTTTGATATTGCCAAAGGGGGAGAGATTGTGAAAGGGAGAAAATAATGAAATGACTTGTGAACAACTATAGCATAAGGTGAGGGGGAGCAATATACCTATTGTTTTATCAATTTCACCTTTGATTGAATAAATGTTTTACTTACTAAATTTTGTCATAAGCATTCATTGAATCGTATTATAATCCAACCTCACTTTTTCTCTTTAGGATCAATCTAATTTTGTCAAAATCAAAAAGGGGGAGATTGTTGGACTAGGGTAGTTAACCCTAAGTCTTGGGCCTCTTTTTATCTTGACAAAAGGGATTGATCATTTCTAATGTTTCTATTTAGTGTTATTTTGCAGTTTTTGTGAAAGTCTTTAAGTTAGAAGATTGATAGAAATCTTAATCTTCAAAGTATGTAAAGTAACTTCTAAATCGCGAATGCAATCTAAAGATTCGCGATCGCAATCCATTAGAAGACTTGCTAGAAGTTCAGACAGATGAAATCACAGAGTAATTCTCAGCTGCAATTCATCCAAAGGAAGAGCTCTAAAAGTGACAGACAAATTCGCAGTGTAAAGCTTGCCTCAATCTCGACCACGAAGTTTAAAGTAACTCAAGATGTAATCAAGTCCACAATCACAACTTGACAAGTGTCCCAGGTAACCGTTGTAAGTCAACAATCATGAGGGGAACTTGTTGCTAGCGACTGTGAACCTAAGAGAAGAAGATGAACACTTTTGGCAGAGGAATTTGCATCCCAAGTCGTGTCCTGTACAACATAAATTACAATCGCTACTTTTGAGCAGGTGACAAGCAACGACTGTATTTTATTGATGTACTAATCAGAAGCTACCACATGGACTAGCCGTTAGACACAAACGAAGTTTTCCTTATGGAATTTGGAATTTGCAACTGCGAATATGTAGTAGCGACCGCAAAACGACTATCAAACATTTAATGTGAAAATCTGCCTAGCATACTTTGATGATTTTGTACCAGTTTTATTGCAACGTCTCTTTGGTGGATAGAGGCTATAAATACCTCACCAAACAGATGTAAATGCAAGAGAATTAATAACTTTGTACCTAAACTCTTGCAATTTTGCTACTCACTCTTTGTTATTCTTTAAGTCATTGTTAGGTGTGAGCATAAACACCTTTTGTACTAGGTTATAGTGTGAGCCTGTTAAAACACTAAGAGAGGTTGTCATGTAAGCTTGTTAAAACACAAATTGTAAAGGTTTTTATGTAAGCATAAAAACACAAGTGTAAAGGTTGTTGTGTGAGCCTTCAAAACACAAGTGTAAAAGTTGGGTGTAAGCTTGAAAACACCTTTTGAAAGATAGTGGAATACCCAATTTTGAAGAATTAGGGAGTGGACGTAGGGTAAATTACACTCGAACCACTATAAATCCTATGTTCCTCTCATTTTATTTCTTCTCTTTCTTTCTAATTTTAATTTTTATATACCAATTCAACCCCCCTCCCCCCCCTTTCTTAGTGCTTAAGGCCAATAGCGTACAACGATCAAAATTTTGAATTTTTGACTAAATTTGTAGTGGAGAGCAAAAGTTGCGACTGTAAGTTGATAGTTGTCAGCCGAGTAAAATGAACTGATAATTTGCGAATGTGAGTCAAGAAATAGCGACCACAAATTACAAAGCAAGAGGGATAATAATGAAAAAGTAAAATTTGACGTTTAAAGTTATGGTCCATTTATTATATTAATGGTTAATTTATGCAAATTGACATAGAAAAGCATAATTGCATTTAAAATTAAGACATCCAAAGATAAATATCACAAATAACCAACACATAGCAATCAAACAAAAGATCAAACTTTTCACTTCAGGGAGTTTCTATCAAGCATTCCCAATTCTCTCTTAATGAAGCTCAACCTTTCTTCATTGAGAGGTTTAATGAAAATATTCGCAAGTTGATGATTTATGTCTATAATTTATAACACAACATCACCATTTTGGACATGATCACTAAGAAAATGATGTCTAATATCTATATGTTTGCTCCAAGAATGTTGGATGGGATTCTTTGAGAGATTAATTGCACTTGTGTTGTCACATTTGATGGGAATGTGATCAACAGAATTGTTGTAATCCTTTAATTATTGTTTCATCCAAAGCACTTGGGTGCAATAACAACCCGCAGCTACATACTCAGCTTCAGCGACAGATAAGGCAACAAAAACTTGATTCTTACTAAACTAAGACACTAAACATTCTCCTATAAATTGGCAAGTTCTAGAAGTGTTTTTCCTATCTAAAAGACTGCATGCAAAATTCGCATATAAGTAACCTATGAGACTAAAAGATGAATCTCTAGGACACCATAATCCTAAATGTAATGTGTTATACAAATATTTGAAAATTCTTTTCACAACATTTAAATGTGATTCTTTGGGATAGGATTGAAATCTAGCACATATATATACACTAAACATAATATCAAGTCTAAAAGTAGTAAGATAAAGTAGAGAATCGATCATACTTCGATATCTCTTCACATCAATCATCTTACCTTATTCGTCTTTATCCAATTTAATGGTACCACTCAAGGGTGTTTTTGCTACTTTGCATCCATCCATGCCAAATTTCTTGAGTATGTCCTTTGTATATTTGGCTTGGTTAATGAAGATCCCTTATTTAATTTATTTGATTTGTAGACCAAGGAAAAACTTGAGCTCTCCCATCATGCTTTTCTCGAATTCCCTAGTCATACACTTAGCAAAATCCTCACACAGAGATTCATTAGTAGCACCAAAATGATATCATCAACATAAATTTGTACTATTAGTGTATCATGTTTATGCCTTTTATAAATAAAGTTGTGTCTACCTTTCCCTTTTTAAAATCATTTTTCAAAAGAAAAGAGCTAAGCCTTTCATACCAAGCTCTTAGAGCTTGTTTCAACCCGTATAAAGCTTTATTTAATTTAAAAACATAATTTGGAAAACTATGTGATTCAAAACCAAGAGGTTGTTCAACATAAACTTTATCCTCAATAACACCATTTAGAAAAGTACTCTTCACAACCATTTGAAATAATTTAAAATTCATATGACATGCAAAAGCTAAAAGAATCCTAATGGCCTCTAACCTTGCTATGAGGGTATATATTTCATCAGAGTCTACACCTTCCTCTTGGTTGTAACCTTTTGCAACCAATCTAACCTTATTCCTAGTGATAAATCCTTGCTCTATTTTGTTCCTAAATACCCATTTGCAGCCTACAATCGGGCGTTCCTTAGGCCTAGGAACAAGTTCCCATACATTATTTCTCTCAAATTGATTGAATTTCTATTGCATATCAATCACCCAACTCTCATCATCAAGAGCCTCATCAATAAATTTTGGCTTAAAGTGAGAAACAAAAGCAAGATTATTATCTAAAAAGTTAAGTTGAGATCTAGTACTTACACCCTTTGAAGTATCACCATTGATTAAATCTTTAGGGTGATGCTTGGAGAATCTCTAATCATTGAGTAGATCTTGACTTCGGAATTCTTCTTGTTGATGTTGAGGATCCTTGTCTACTCTTGATGACCCTATCTTTTTGTCTTCCTCTCTTGTAGTGTGTTCTAATTCCAATTTTTAAAATCACCTACAACATCATCAACAAAAGTACCTTTCTTAAGATCAAGCTTACTGTTCATCAAATATAACATTCATAAACTCTTCAACTACTATAGAACTTTTGTTAAAGGCTCTATAGGCCTTGCTGGAGGTGGAATAACTTAAGAATATACCATCATTAGTTTTCAAGTCAAATTTCCCAAGATTATCCTTGGTATTCAATATATAACACTTGCATCTAAATACTCTTAGGTATGATATCTTTGGTTTTCTACCATTCCATAGCCCATAAGATGTTTTATTGAGAATGGATCTTTTAAAAACTCTATTTGCAATATAACATAAAGTATTAATAGCTTTAACCTAAAAGTAATTTGGCAAGGAATACTCATTGAGCATAGTTCTAGCCATCTCTATTAGTATTCTATTTTTTCTCTCTACAACACCATTTTGTTGTGGTGTTCTAGGAGTTGAAAATTTATGGAAAATCCCATTCTCTAAGCAATAAGATTCAAAAGACTCATTTTGAAATTATTTTCCATGGTCACTTCTTATAGAATAAATAAAGTAACCCTTTTTATTTTTAATTCTTTTTGGAAAACTTTTAAAAGCATCAAAAGTATCACACTTATGAGCTAGAAAGGATACCTAAGTAAACCTAGAGTAATATTCAACTAGGACTAATGCTTAATGTTTTCCACCTAAACTAACACTCCTAGTAGGTCCAATCAAATCCATATGAATTAATTAAAGAGGTGTAAATGAACATACAATGTTCTTTGCTTTAAAAGAGGATTGATGTTGCTTCCGTATTTGGCAAGGTCCACATGTCTTGTCTCTAGAAAACTTTAGCTTGGGAAGACCTTTAAGTAACTTTCCTTTTGATAAGCTTTGCAATATATCCATGCTAGCATGTCCAAGCCTTCTATTCCATAGCCAAGCTTCATTACTAAGAGACATAAGACACTTAAAAGATTAGTTAGGCAAATTGTTTAAGTCAATTAAGTAGGTATTGTCTTTCCTTTCTGCCTTGAAAACTACATTTTTATCCACTAATATGGTAACTCGACATTCTTTAGGGTTAAAAGTGACTTTATTACCTTTGTCACATAATTGACTTACACTAAGCAAATTATGTTGCAAGCTATCCACTAGCAAAATATGATTAATTAAAGAGTAACCATTCTTAGTAATGGTTCCAATGCCAATTACCTTACCTTTGGCATTGTTACCAAATGTGACATTACTACCATTTTTTTTTTCCTTTAAGGCCATTAATAGCTTTCTATTGCCCGTTATGTGCTTTGAGCATCCACTATCCACATGCTAATCATTTGATTCATTGGTGGCTACTAAACACCCCTACACAACACAAATAAATCATCTTTTCTTTGGTACCTAAGCATACTTAGTCCTAAAGGGTTAGATTTTGAATGATCCTCTAATTTGAGGTGTGCCTTCGTAATGTAACAAAAAAACATTTATGTGTCCATACTTTATGTAATAATGGCATTAGAGTTTAAGCCTATGTGTCTTTCTCCTATATAATGCCTTGGTATGAGTGGGGGTTTTCTCATACCAACAAGATGTGTGTGAGAATATGGACATGCATGAATATGTATAGGTGTGTATTTTTGTATATGTGTATGAATTATCATGCCTTTTGTTGTACATGTAAGTATGATTGGCCCTTTTAGAAATAGGCTTTGAGCCTTGTTACACTTTCCCTTTGCCCTTAAGCATTAGGGATTTAGTGCTTTGGGCACTTTTCTTTCCAACAACCTCAATACTTGATGTTTGAGGTGTTGGGGCTCTAATGCAATAGTTGAGGATGTAGAAAAAGAGGTTCCATTGAAGCCTAGACCATGTCTAATCAAGGGAGGTCTTTATGATATAATGAGTGTATCTAAAGCTTCCTTACCCTTATGAAACTTAGAGAAAGAGCTTTTAAGCTCAATGACTTCACCTTTCAAAGAGTCATTCCTTTTTCATAATGAAGTTATAGATGAAGATAATTTAGAAAGATTTTTCATTAACTTCTTAAGTTCTTCATTTGAAGCTTTTAATTCACTTATAAGGCTATTAAGGGATTTGAATTCATCCTCTAATTTCTTGCACTTCTTCTTGTAAGTTTTCATTTGTGACTTATATTTGTCACATTTCATGGTGAGAGCTTCTAAAAGCTCATCATCCACATCATCTAAATTATCATATTCAAAATAAGAATGAGGTGAAGATCTTACCTCATTAGGAGAGTCCTCTTGAGCCATGAAGCATTTATTAGCAATCTCTTCTTCTTCATTATCTTCACTTAAGCTATCGTCCCAAGTGGCTTTGAAGCTCTTCCTCTTCTCTTTATCCCCTTTCTTTTTTTTTTTTTAGCTTAGGCCAATCATACTTAATGTGGCTTTGCTTACCACACTCATAATAAGTGACATCGTTTAATCTCTCTTTAAAAGTTAAAGTTGCTTTTTTGAAGTTCCTTCTTTATTTTCTTATTCTAATTAGCTCCTTGTTCCTTCAAGAGAGCATTGCAAGTTCCTCCTCCTCCTTGTCACTCTCCTCTTCACTTGAGGCTATTTCTACTTCCTTTTCCTTTGAAGATGATTTGAGTGCCAAGGTCCTTTTTTCTGGTTTTTCATATTTCCCCCTTTGACCTCTCATTCTCTTCATTTTTTCATCCTTCTTTAAGGCTAACTCATGTGTTAAGAGTTTGCCTATTAAGACATTCGTTGGCAGCTTTCCTATTTCGGGGTTGGACTTTTGGATATTACACACTATTGCACTAAATATTTTAAGAGGTAAAACTTTTAAAATTTTGGAATTTACCTCATGATTTATGAGAACTCTGCCAAACTTCTTCATGTTGGTGACAATACCTAGGAGCCAATTTGTCATATTTGTTATGCTCTTTTCCTTCTTCATCATGAATAGCTCCCACTCCGTTACATACATCTCAAGTTGGCTGGATTTCACCATGGTGGTGCTCTCATGATAGTTCTCAATGCCTTTCAAATACCATGAGCAATTTGGCAATGTTGAACCCTTTCAATTTCTTCGTTTGGGAGAGAACTTAAAAGGATTGCCATGGCTCTTTTACTTTTGCCATTGGATCTTGTGTGTGCTTCAACCCATTCTTCTCTAAGGATTAACTCCTCACTTTCATCCACCATCTTGGTGGGTGGCTCCCACTCATTAGCAATAATATCCCATAGATCCATCACATCAGTATCTAGATAGATCTCAATCCTATACTTCCAATGAGTATAGTTTGCTCCATTGCAATATGGCTTGAGTTGCATATAGATTCCTTCTTGTGCCATGATCTTTACTCACATAATTAAGGTTTTTAGTGAGACTTAGCTCTGATATCACTTGTTGGCCCAGTGCACCAAGAAAAGGGAGGCTGAATTGATGGTTGTTTTTAAAATTAAGAAGGAGAGTTATAGTGTTTAGAAGGTGAAAAAGAATATGAGAAGAAACAACACAAAGGTTTATAGATGGTCGGGTATTAACACATCATACATCCAGTTCCTAATTCTTCACAATTGGGTATTTCACTAAACTAAACTAGTGTTTTCAAGCTCACACCAAACTTCTATAACTTGTGTTTATGACTCACACAAAAACTTTACAACTTGTGTTTTTTAGGCTCACACAACAACTTCTCTAAACTGTTCTGTATAGGCTCACACTTCAACCTCTTACAAGAGTTTTGAATCTGGGTTAACTCTTAACCTTTTACAATGGTATTTATTGCTCACACCTAACAATCAATAACACATAAATGATAATGAAAGATTGAGAAACAAATAGGTAATCGTTTGGTTACATGCATTTACATTTGTTGGTGGAGTATTTATAGCCCACATCCACCAAAGAGACATTACTCTAAAACTATCAATAAATCTCTAAGTTGTGCTAGGCATATTTTGCATTAAATGCTTACCAGGCGAAAGTCGTGGTCTTTACTACCATTTTGGGGTAAATGTCTAATTTGCACTGAGGAACTAAAAATTATTGTAAAGAACACTATTCTGCATATAACAGCTAGTCCATGTGCCACTCATCCATTGATTGCCTAAGAAAAGTAGTCATTGTGTTATACTTACTACTTAGAAGTCGCGATCACGAGTTGTCTTTTTCTTAAAAGTGACTGAGATCACGAATTCCTCTATTTAATGAGGAAATTATAGCTTATTGAGTTGTGATCGCGACTAGCAATTTGCCCTCGTAATTTTTTATCTTCAATGGTTACCATGGTCACTTGGCAAGTTGTGGTTGTGACTTTGGTTCTCTCATTTGTCATTATGAAAGTCGTGATCGTGAATTCAGACGCGATACCTATCGCAAATTCTTTTCTGACTCAAGCTTACTTCCTTCAACTAAGTCGCAGCTGTGAATTTGCCTAAGAATTTCTCTAGCCTAGCTTCATCCATCCTTATGACTGATTCACGGTCGCAGTTTAAGATATACATACTGCGAATTTGGATGAACATTTTAAGGTTGGAGATTTTGAATTTCATCCAACTTCCAATTAAAAAAACTAACTTATAATATGCAAAACAACACTTAATAAAAGTATTAAAACTGATCAATCTCTATTGTCAATATCAAAAGAGATTCATGACTTATGTTTAACCAACCTAGTCCAATAGACCTATTCTATGTGTGCAACCCTGTCGATTCACATAATGTTGGCAGTGGCCCAAAATCTATTTCGGCTCACAAGTTATAAATAGCCTCTAGGAATACATTATGACTATCCAAATTATGTGAAGGTCGATGATCCAACCTAACCTATTTCACAAATAGTATAATAATATTTTAACACATTATATCTCAAATTGAACCTAAGGCATGGATCATGTCATCCTTATATACTTTAATTATTTCTTGATCTTTATGTAGTTTGATGTAAAATGACATTGATAACCTTTATCAATTCATTTTCGCAGGCCCATGCAATTCTTATAGTCTAACTCATCAAGGGGCCTAGAGATATATTTCTCATAAATACATAAGGGATAAATTCCTTCTCAATCACCCATATTCCTTTGTATGATTTACTTCATATCCAATATCAGTATGTATAATTATTTTATTAAATATACTATTGGGTTGTATCAAAATATGAAGTTCATCATATTGGAATCCATGGTGATTTTCAAGTCAGAGGATTAAATTAACACTATTGCATGAGAATCACTTGTAACTGTTTATCCATGTAGTGCTCTTCTTACAAGTTGGTCTGATACAATGTTTCTTAAGCATGTATTTATGTGTTTGATTTAATATCAAATATCCATAACTAGAAAAATATAGTCATCAATCAAATATATACTAGTCTTCATTCATTATTATCATAACAATAATGACCAACTATTGACAATTTAGAATAGAATTCTTTACATTTAAAGATTTTACTATCAAGTCACATATTTGATGACATTAGGTAGAATTAACCATTCATGAAATTTATAATTTAGCTATAAACAAAATATAAATGAGATATTTAATAAAATTGCAATCATGATATTATATAAACTAACAAAATATATTTATATAAACTACTCAATTATTTATGATTGCTCCCTAGAAATGAACAAATCACTATTATATATTAAAATCGTAGATTTAAAATCAATATTCATTCCTTCATTGATCTCCAATAAAAAGACTCTAATTTAAATTTGAGTAAAAACCTAATTCAAATCTTAAAATCACTCATAATCAAATTAATTGATTCACTTAATTTTAATCAATCAAAATTGAACGAAAATAATTTAAATTAATATATAATGATTCTAAATATAAATTAAATTCAATTATCTCTAAGAAAAGTGCTACAAAATTATTGAATAACTCCAAACACACTCACCAATATAAAAGCCACAAAATTTTTTCTCCCTTCCCATTTTCACTCTCTCTCTTTCTCTTTTTCTTTGTTATTATTTTTGTTCCAAGTGTGACTCCACTACTCTTTTTTCTTGCACAACTACGGTTGCACCCTCCCCCCCACACACACATATATATCCTAGCCTATTAAAATTATAAAATTAATTAAATGCCCTTAAACTAAATATATATCAATATTATACTCAAAATAACCATAATCACTTCTAGGTATCATATATCATATTGAAAACCTTAAATTATACTTCTAACTCAAACACAAGTCAAAATAAATTAGAAAATACTCGTAATATCTAAATCACAAAAATTATCCTTATGAAAAATATGGGATGTTACATTTGGTCATTTTACCGCACGCCTTCCTTTATTCTTTCCTTTCTCTCTTTTTCTTTTTCCATGACTCTAGTGGTCTATATGAAAAAGGGATTGCTTGTACAACCAACGTAAGTCGAGACATGGAGCGACAGTGTAATTTTGAGACACAAAGGGACATTAGTTGTCTACACAAATAACATCCCCTATAAGAGCCAATAATTGACCTTAGCTTTATTTGTGAACTTTCTTTTCTCTCTCTTGCAAACTCTTTAGACTTAGTTATAAGTTTCCTTTGATTTTGAGTTGCGATGGTTGAGTTCTATAATGCCATGTTCAATGCTTAGGATCTTGCCTCGATTTCCCCTTTTGCATGTGTCTTGCCCAAGATAGCGTTAACGGGTCTAAAGTCGGGCTAGGACATATTAACCATCTATAACTATTATTGTCATCTAGCCAAGGTAGCTTCAGGTGTAGTAGGTCCCCCTTCTCTATTTTCTTCAACTAATTAACTAATTAATTTTTATTTTTATTTTTATTTTTATTTTTATTGTTTTTTTCTTCCATTTTATCACTTTTAGATTTAAGCACTATCCTAAAATTGCATTCTGCATGCAAACATTAGGTTAACTTTATTATAGGACACTCTCACCTTTTGAAATCTAGAATTCATTCATTGATTACCTTTTAGCCTATTGGCCTATTGTCCCAATTTTCATGTTGTGCTGATTTCTTGGTATCTGTATAAAATTACCCAAATTAATTTATGAAATAATCGTAAAAAATTGAAACACATGCCTATGAAGTTTGATAACTTATTTTATTATTAATTTTCAAATTTTCTATGAAAATTTGACTTGAGTTGTGTTGATTTTTGCAAATTTTATGCATATTATTATTGAACCAAAATTTGAACCCATGTCAAATTTTGTAAAGAAATTAATTTTTCATGAAATTTTGCAAATTTTTCCTCATTATTCTTGCATATAATTTGGTAGTCATGCTTTGGGCATCTGTTATTGCCAAAATTTGGAGATTTTTGCCTCACTTTCTGATTTTTTATATTTTATGCACACTTGCACATGAAAATGCAAGAATTTATTATTATTTTACACAAAATCATATATTTCACATATCTAAAACACATGGTTTGATTTCTCTATTTGGCATTGTTGGCTTGAATGATGTTTTTTCTGAATTTATGCATCCTAATATATGACCTTTCATGTTGAACATTGCTTTCATTTTTAGTCCTTTTTCTCTTGTCATGCATGGTCTGACTTTTCTGTCTTTATTTTTAGTTATGAAATTTTAATTTCTTCATTCATTTGCAAGATAATGTCTCCTTTAATAAGGGAGTCAAATTAGTTAATTTAACCAAGATCTAGATCAGGAGTTTGCCACTCGTCTAAAAGAGATCGATCTCTTGCCTTTTTTACAATCGCATATAAGCAAGCTTTCATAGAGCGACTAAACTATGATACAAGTGCTGATGGAGTGGTGGATGGACACCACACACACCTTTCACTTGCCATAGATTAGAGAGGTCACCTTTACTCATGAGGACTTCACCTTCATGACCGGGATTAGGTGCTCGAAGATCCCATTGCCCACATATTCAGGAACATACTACTTGATCTTGTATAGAGATTATGTATACTGCCTCCTCAATTATGTCCCCAAAATGAAAAGGAATCTTTCCTTTGAGTGCTTCATCTTGAAGAAGGAAGCTCCTGCTACCATTGATGATAGTCCATAGGAGTTGATTAATCAAGTTGCTCACTGCTTCCTCTTGTATAGCCTTTTCGAACATTGTTTGCCACTCTCATGGATATAGTTGATATTTGCCTACTACTAGTTCTTAAAAACCTAGAGCTAGTCTCTCACTTTGATTGGGGCTTTACAACATTTGGTCATCTATATTGATTTCTTGATCGATGTTTTCACGGGCTATCCTAAATGGATGGCACCTAGCAAATGCTCAAGGTAATTAACTTATTTAAACTTCCTCTACTTATTTATTTACTTTTTTTATTCTTATTTAACATATTGGACTAGGTTGTTCAAACTTAAGTCAATATTCTCTTTTGATCTTGACAATATAGATTGAAAGGTTCTAATTTCAATCTTAAGTGTTGATCTTGCATATATTAAAATAGAATCTCATTAGAAGTTGAATAAAAGTAATAGAAGCATAAAATTCAAAGTATAAAAATCTACCTTCAAAAGTTTCATCCGTGAATTTTGATTGAGACCACGAATTTAGAAAAGTACTATTGAGATTCAAAAGTTGCGACCATAAATTTTGGTAGAGACCACGACCAGTAGAAGAATAAGAAAGCTAAAACTCCAGTTTGATTTGTGGCAAGTATAGTAGCTAGGTATGGACCACAACCTTTAAAAGAGACAGTGAATTTTTGTAATGACCATTACTTTTGAGATCTACTAGAAATATATAATGGCTAGTTTGAAAAGACCAATGTCAAGCAACCATGTGTCACTAGTCATTGGACACAGTTTGAAATAGAGACTACGAATTTGTATCTCAACCATGAATTGTTATCTGACAAACATTACGTGCAGAATTTATCTAGCATACTTTAGAGATTTGGGCACAGTTTTATTTAGAACATGTCTTTGGTGATTGTAGCTTATAAATACACCACTAAATAGATTTGAGTGCTAGTGAATAACCATTAATCATGACAAAACTCTTGCAAAGTTAACTATCACAACTTTAACTCATCATTTCTTTTGTACATAGTTTGGTGTGAGCTTTAAACACCTTGGATTTGGGTTTAATAGTGAGCCTTTGTATAGTAAACTCTTGTTTGGGTTTTAGAGTGAGCCTTAAAAAACTCTTGTATAGGTTTGAGTGTTAGCTTTGGTAAAACACTTATGTAAGGCTTAAGTGTGAGCTTTGGAAAAACACTTGTAAGGTTTGGTGTAACCCTAAGCACCAGGTTGAGTGTGAGCTTGTAAAACACTAGTGATTTAGTTAAACACCCAATTGGTGAATTAGGAAGTGGATTTAGGGTTGGTTAATACCCAAAGCATTATAAATCTCTCATCTTTATTCTTCTTCTACTCTTTCACTAATCTTTTAATTATGTGTGTTTCCTCCAAAATTCAAATTTCCCATCAATTCAACCCCTCTTTTTGGTGTATAAGGGTCAGCATAACTGATGTTACATTATCAATAGGTGTGGTCTATAGAACTGGAGCTACTTATGAGCAGCAATCCTTTGCCATACATGGATGATTATTATCCCTACTTTGCAATGTAGTGTTTTGATCATCATGAGGAGTTTGTTGGGTTCAAGCGTAATCGCTTGAACACCCTAACCATGGATCAATGGTGTCTAGTATGCAAAACAAAGTTAACCATAAGTTTTTATATTATTTGTAATATTTGGTCAAATAATTATAGTGATGAGATGATTATTTATCATTCTTCTAATAGTTATACGTAGACTAAAAGAAGCATATTAACACATGGCAAGCCAAGGATATTGAGGTAAAAGATCACTCCTTTAGGCGGTGCCTACTAGTGAAGCCCTCAATTCAAGAGTGGTATCTCGAAGAATGTGTGTTCTTGTGGTGTGAGGGGCCAGATGCATGATCGGTGCCTTAGTATTTGTCTTCAAACATATTTTAGGTGATAGAACTAAAGGAGGACCAGCTCCAATAAGCCCTAATGTTATACAAGGAGCAACTCTTTACTAGTGGCATTAACTACTAAACTTGGATGGTTGAGGCACTTTTAGTGATTATCCAGGTGGAGAAGGTAGTCATCCAAACATTATTGCACCATAAGGACCATGTGGGGATGGTTATTTACCGCGGTGCACTCGATACAATAGCTCAACTGGAAAGGAGGCATACTGAGTATGCTCCCACCATTAAGGGTGGCAAATGGACATGCACTTTTAAGTCTAGTGGCTTAGAACTTATTGTAGTCGGTAAGCTTGATCATTTCCTTCATAACTTGTTGGAGACATGCATACCTCCCTCACTGGCTTAATGATGCCCCTAAAGATCACTAAGTCAACGAACACTTTTAAGCCAACCAACACTACTCATGTAAGTATCATTCTTATGTTTCTTGTATCTTTAATTGATTCTTAACCATGGCTATTAATACAATATTTATTTAAAGATCTCTTATGTATAGATTAAGGTTATATTCAATCTGATAGCTGTATTTAAGAGGATTATCACTCAGTAAGCCCGAGAGGTATAGGTTAGTAAAGATATTACAAATTATGTATGAATGAGTGTGGTTGTGTTTGTATGTGTACTTGTGTCCTATCCATCACTTATGCATTTGTTGTAGGAGGTCGTTCAACACTTGACTCAAGAGTTGCAAGAGATGTATAACCAATTGGCAAAGGCCAAGGCTTGCATATAGCAAATGGAGCCATGAGTACCTTCAAAGTTAGAGGACTACATCATCACCTTAAAGGAGGAAGAGGATTGAGTCATTCACTACCACCTTTCATTTGCTTTTTAGGAATTTTCTTTTCCTTATATTATAATATTATTTGCTACACTTGCACTATAGGATAATTATTCAGGTGAGTTTTAGGGCCCTTTCTTAAAGGTAGATTAGGTAGTTAGGACTTTGAAAAATATTTTGAGGTATTCTTGCCTTGATTTTATGGATATATGTGTCTAACTTTGATCCTTATACCTGGCTTATGATATGAATTTATGATAGTTTGATTTCCCACTTATATATATATATATATATATATATATATATATATATATATATATATGCCTTTTTAAATAGGTCCAAAGTGATTTGGATGCTCAAAATTAAGGAAAACTCTACCTAAAAATTTATAAGAAAAATGGGTTATATAGACATAAACTAATACTTGTATGTACATGCAGCTTAAATAGTTTGTATAGCTAAGTATTACTGTATATAGTTGTCATGCACTATTAACCTTCTTTCCCTTTTATATATATCATATTCTTGATTTTCATGGCTAAAACTGCTATTCTTGTATTTTTTTATTATCACTAAAGAATTTTAAAGTCACTTCTACCCCATAATTGATTTGATTTACCTTATGTAGGTTTCAGAGCCTTTTATTACCTTTCAGCGATCTGGGTAAACATGGACTCCTTTAAGCAGCTTGTGACTTATGAGTTCCCACTACCCACCCCTTTCACTTTGGCGATATTAAGATATTTTTATTACTAGAGAAATTCAGTGCCATCCTCGACTATTAGATCACAAGAGTTAACCATATTGCACTACTGCACTTGGGATGCCTACATATCTAGAAAGTAATGGGATTATTTGACTTGTATTATGATGAGGTTCCATTTATTCTCATCCTTCATCCTTTTAAGGGTCATGCCAAAGTGGCACAATCACGCATTCTAGCGACATCATGATGAGAAAATTTCGGTTGCAAAGGGATGATGGGATGATTGACATGCAAGTGTCACGTTTTATTAAAGAAATTAAGCTTAGGAAAACTCCAATCCTAACAATTATTGGTGACACCATTGTGGGCTTGGATAAGGTGTCTCTTGGTGTTAGTGACTCTTTCTTTAAGACCCCATTGTTGCTTTAGGCACAAATTTCCCCTACAACCTTTTTATTTTATTATTTATTCTATTTTATTTTATTTGTATTATTATTTTTTTATTACCCTAACTTTTTCATGGATCACCGTTGCAGGTTTTCAATCTAACAAGTTGCTCATTTTTACTTAGGTCACTCTTTTGAGTTTTCAACTTAATGAGCTTTTTTTAGTATGGTTGAAAGAAAAATTAGGTTTGTTAGAGGCTTTCAAATGGATATTAGACACATTATTTCCCATAACACCACTCGAACCATCATCTGTTAAGGCCTATTTCTATTGTAGTTGAATGGCTTGAATGGTTGTCCCACATTACTGACTCTAATATTCGTTGGATCTTTCCCTAGTGGAAGTAGATCAGGGTTATCCTAAAGACCTATGGAAATTGTGTGATCATTCATTCTCTATCATCCAACACCATTAATGATCTAGCTAAAGTCTATCGCCAGTTGTGTGGCCCTAAAGGATGTAGTAGGATTCCTTCTTATTTTTATCTAAAAGCCCTTAACCTAACGCTTCTTAGATAAAATGCAAGCCACTTAGGCTTATCGCTATATCTACTACATATTACTTATCGAGACCTCTATTACTAATGATGATGATTTTAAAGCTTGGTTACATGATAGATAGGAGTGTAGAATTTTCTTAATTTCATTTAACATTCATAACAATAATGAGAATATGAAAAAGAATTTCTTAGATTTCATTTAGACTAAAGAAATGCTTAACAAATGTTCCTTTTATTATGCTAATGTATTTCCTTTTAAGATTATGCTTATCATGAATAATAACAAGTTACATATCACATATTAATTAAATATTTTTAATAATGGCATATTAGATCATTCGATTTTCTTATTCAACAACTTTTGCTTGTCAACTTCCTATTCTTCATTCCTACCCCTTTACCACTTCCCTCTCATTCTTGTCATGCCATAGGTGGTTACCTTAATGGTTATTTATGCTTTCTTAATATTTTCTTTGCTTATTATATATTTAATATCCTAATTTTTGCTTGCCTTGACCATTTTGTTGAAAGTGCATGCTCTCCTTGTTGGTATAATTAGATGTGGTAGAGAGCCTTCAACATCTTCTCATCTAGTAAAGCCAATAATTCACATTGACTTCTTGCCCACTAATGTTTTGGAGTTTCGTCTCAACCAATACTTACAAAGACATTCTTTATCTTAATTAGCAAAATTGTTTTCATTCCATCACTAAGAAGTACGATGTCATTCTCATTGATGTCCTAACTGTGGCTTGATACCCTTATAATTAAAAGGATAGTTTTTATAGTCAGTCTTTATAAGTTTCCACCATCTTGGTAAGAATATTCTTAACATTTTTATTAATTTCCTTGACTACTACATTTACTTATAGACTATAAGGTGACAACTAATGGTGGATCATCGCATACTTCTCTAAGATTGCTCTAACCTTAGCTTGAAAGTGAACACCATTGTCTATCATAGTATGGTGTGGCACACCATAATGGTAAATGAGATTCTTTTCTATAATTTGAGCCATCTACTTTGCCTCTAGCTTACCAAAAGACTCAACTTCCAACCACTTTGAAAAATAATCCACTATTACTATAATGTACATATGTCTCTTTGTAAATGCTAGTCTGATCTATCCAATCACATTAATGCCCTATGATGCATATGGCCAAGCTAAAGTTAAATTTTGTAAATCTATAAAAGGTAAATGGTTAAGGCTACCATAGACCTGACATTTATGACAATTCTAGGTAATTTGGATGTAATCATATTCTATAGTTATCCAATAATAAGCCATCCTCAAAATTTTCCTAGCTAGGGCCTTCCTATTCATGTAGGGACCATAGATCCATGTGAGTACCCATTCCATGACATTGGTTGCTTCTTCTTTCGTTAGACATCTTAAGTGAACCCATCCGACATTTGCTTATAGACCATGCCATCGTAAACTATGAATGATGATAGCTTTTGAATTATGCCCTATCTTTCTTTTTTACTCCCACGAGGTGCTCTCCATTTTCAAATATTTCTTTACATCATAATACCAATGACAATTTTCTATAGATGCTTGCATCATGTTTTTTTAATCAATGTAGCATAGCATTATGGACCAAAGCATAATCAATGAGTTCATTGGCATCCTTTCTAACCTATCCTAAATAGAAACCAAAGTGGCTAAGGCATCAACCATCACATTTTCTTTTTATGGTATATAGGGGAATATGATCCTTTAGAATTCTGAGTTAATCTTTTAAAGTGTTCCAAATATGGGCTCAAACATTCTTCCTTTAATTCTCACTCATCAATAATTTGAGAAATTACTAATAATGAATTCCCAAGTACTTTGACTATCCTTACCCTTGTTTGTATTAATGATTCCAATCATGTCCCATTTGTTACCTTAAAATTATGTTTCTTGGCCATTGGGAATAACTCTCCCTCTACTGACACTAAGATTACACCCCTACCAGCCCCTTTCTTGTTCATTGCTCCATCGAAGTACATTCTTCATCCCTATGGCTTTATTGCTTTTAACCCTTCATTTGGGAATTGGGAAAGTTCATACTTTTCTTTTATAAGCGATTATTGGGCCGAATAGTTTGTAACTACATAACCCATAATCACCTTCTTGGTTATGTACTTGATGTCAAATTCTATCAAGAGTATTAACCATTTTGCTAGTTTTACATTCAAGGAAGGGGTTTCGTGTAGATATTTGATTGGATCAAGCTTCAAAACCATTTTAATATAGTATGACTAGAAATAGTACCTTAACTTCTTTATGGCTCGTACTAATGCCAAACATATTTTTTTCTATATGATTGTACCTCTCTTCATAATGGAGCAATTTCTTGTCAAGGTAATACACAACATGCTCATTCTCTACCTCATCTTATTATGCTAACACTGCCCCCACATAACTCTCCTCTACTGTCAAATATAAAATTAATGGTTTTCCTAATTTTAAAGGTTTTAATACTGGTAGGTTGGTCAAATACTCTTTTATCTTCTCAAACGCCTTTTAACATTGCTTGTTAGTCTAATCCTTTCTCAACAATGTGATGATTGGCTCACATATAAGAGTAAGTCGAGCTACAAACCTATTAATGTATTTGAGATGACTTAGGAATCTTTAAATTTCCTTCTTTGTCTTTAGTGTAGGCATATCTTGAATGGCTTTTACCTTATCTATATCTACTTTGATACCCTTTTCATTAACCAAATATCTTCGTAGTTTGCCTAGTGTAATCCTAAACACGCATTTCTTAGGATTTAGTCTCAAGTTATATCGGTCAACTCTCAACAAAAATTTTTCCATGACTTCAAAGTGTCCCTTCTTTGTCTCAAACTTTACCATCATTTCATCTACATATACCTCTACTTCTTTATGGATAAAGTAATGAAATAGTGCAATTTCCATTTATATGTAGGTTGTTTTTACATTTTTTAACCCAAATTGCATCACCTTGTAATAATACGTAGACCACTTAATGATGAAAGCAATCTTTACTTTATCTGTGATAGCCATAAGGATTTGATTATATTTAAAGAATCCATAATGTATAACACATGTTGTGATACTATCTACTAGCACATCAATGTGGGGCTAATGGAAATTATCTTTGGAACATGCCTTATTCAAATCTCTCTAACCCATACACATCCTTACTCTCCCATCCTTTTTTGGCACCAATACTATGTTAGGCAACCATTCAGAATAGTCAACTATCTTAAGGAACTTAACAATCAACTACTTAGCCACCTCTTCTTTAACCAATTGGGCGCATTTTGGTCTCATCAACATAAGCTACTATTTTACTAGCCTCATATGTGAGTAAATCAGAATCTTGTGTTTGGAAATCTATTGGTCAACCCTTGGCATATCCTCATGTCCAAGTGAAAACCCTCTAATACTTCTGAAGTAACTGTTCAAACTTCCTTCACTTTTTTGGTGCAACATCATGAGCAATGAGTAAGATTTTTGAATTTTCTTATGTGACAAGATTAAATGCAATGGTATGCATATAATTAATATTAAATATACTCATGAAATGATGAATACTATGCACACTACCATTGGGAAACATATCACACAAGTAAGCAAACTCGTCATTCATTACCTTAAGCTTAGAAATAAATACATCATCACCTTTGAAAAGACTAGACATAAGAATATCATAGACATTAGGAAATGAAGGTTCTTTTGGTGGATTGGTAGGAGTCCCTTCAACACTAGCCTTTTCTTCTTCTTCAGCCTCTTGCTCATTAGTTTCCTTAAGAGCAACATTCAAATCATTGACTCTTTTAGAGCTTACTTCATTCTTAATTTATGCACTAATAATGGCATTCACCACTTCCTTAAAATCCTACTTCATTTGATTATCTCCTAATTCAACTTTCATAAAGCTTTCCCAAAGTACCACCCCATACAGTTCGATCTATTTAACTTTAGGAGCTTAGCTTTATGCTTTCTTATCATCATCCATATCCTTAATGAAACTCATAATGATGTCCTCAATGTCCGCTAAGGTCATTCATATGTATGTTCTTTTAATGAATTTGCATCGCCCAATATACCCCATTCCAAATCCATGAAGAGTGCATCTTGATTCACCATTTTATACTGCTTCTTCTTTAGATCTTCACCAGTTGCTAAAAAGTGCATATCTTCTAAATACCACTAGTCCTCTTTATTAAAGATATTTTATTTGTCATTTCATGGCCAAGTAGTCTAAGAGCCACATAAAACTATTGACTGCCCATTATTTTAATCTTCTATTACCTTCATAACCTGTTTTCCCTATTTTTGTTTCTTCTTCTTATTACTTTCCTCATTAGATTCAATAATTTAGACAGCATACCTTCCCAACTTGCATATGAAAGAATGTTTTCTCAAGATCATCCATAAAATCATTTTCCACATGTTTCTTGTCCCCTTAATAGTCTTCTCTTCAACCCCTTTCTTTCTTTCATGAAGAAATTAGACAAAACCTATGCATATCTCTTGTCTCTAATTTTCCACCTTTTTAATAATAACACAATCCTCTCTTAGTGGTATGAGTGAGGAGTTATGGGAATTCTGACATCCCCATAGAGTTCTTTCCTAATATTTGTCCTAAAAGAAAAGTCATATTCTTCATGATGTCCTTCACTTTCAGATCAACCCACTTGTCCATAACTTTAACAACCTATAAACCTCTAAAATGTGGAATAGTTATGCTAAGTGTTGACACAATCTTCCTAACTTCTACATAGATTGTCACCTTCTCACCCTTATAGGGGATCTTGACCATCTGATGTACTATGGATGACACATCTCCCAATGAATGATACCATGGCCTCTATAACAATAATGAAAAGGTAATGGGAATGTCTAACACCATAAACTCCACCATCTTTCCATGATCCTAATATTTACCATGGTCTTTAACACATAAATCACTAGCCTTATATTGTCATCATAAGCTCAGATGATACTATTTGGTGCTTCCAAATCTTTCTTTAAGACCTTAAACTTATGTGATAGCTTTAAAATGCATATATTGATCTTAAACCCATCATCAACCATTACATATGAATTTTACCTCCCCTTCACTTCAATTCTATTGAACAAAGCCATATTATGGTCCCTTTCTTTAGGTGATAGATCTTTATCAGAAAAAAGTAATTTTCCCTTTGTTAGTAACTAAGGCGACTACTTCCTTTAGTGTAGCTTCCTTGGAAATGATCAAACTTGACAATGCTTTAACCATTTTTCTCTTATGTTATTAGGAGATGTTGAGTAGTTCCCATACACTAATCTAAGTTGTATCTTCCTTAATTGCCTCAAGATAGGGTTCTCCTCCTTTTTTTCCTTTACTACCAACATATTTGCTTTTTTCTCAACTCTAGGCTCTTTAAGGACCTCCTTATTTATATCAGGTTCGAGCATTGGGTACAACTTAGGAAAGAGGTTAAGCATCCCCCAAACTGTTTGGATTTAGGGATTTGGCCTTTGGGCATCATTACTTCACATTTATCCTTTTATCCTTATTATCAGTTTATCTGATTATTTCTTCTAAGCATGTTTTTAGTGCATTTTAATCGAGTATATTATCATTAAAACATTATACATATTCATCACGAGGAAGGGGATCTCACCATCTTTAAATAGAGGAGGTCATACATAATTGACAAGTATAAACATGCATAATTAAAATTACCATGCACATATATATTCACCTAAACATAAAGAATAAACAAGTTAGTAGCCATTGAGAAAGTAAGAGAATAAAACAACACATAAAGAATCAAGCATTCCATAGGTAAAAAAATCTTACCAAATTTCTCCAATCCAAGGAAACCCAATTGTGTATCTAAGTCCTAAATCATATCATTCCCATCCCTAACATCAAATAAACATGAAATAATAACAATGACACATAAAGCATAGACATATGAACATGGAGAATGGAGCATAAGATAAACATGACATGCAAATGCATTGGAGGATGGCAAAGGCCTTTACCAAAAGCATTTGTTGGGAGTCCTTAGACCATTGGATCCTCTTCCATTCAATGTTTTAAAGGAACTGAAGCATCCTAAATGGCATCATTAGCTATAGATGGAACTAATATGCCAAAATGAATGAAAATAATTATTATAGGCCAAATAATACTTATGAATCATTAATCATGAAATGAAATAAAGATAAAGGGTCATGGAGCCATGCACTCACCTTTTTTGCCTAGTTTGGATGATCAGATGAAATGAAATGGAAGATATGATCTATCTAGGAAGCTAGTCATTTCATATATTATAAGAGTAATATATACACATGAAACTAATAATGCAAGCATGAGCAAGAGAGTCATGAGGTCCTTGGAAATGCAAGTTTCCTATCCCACTCATTCCTCCCATGATATAAATTCAAATTTCAAAAGAAAAAAAAAAGAAAAAGAAAAGAAGAATTTATGAAAAACAAATTATCTTCTTTTTTTTAATCTTTGCTCCATCAAATAAATGAATGAGGGCCATAGATATGGAAACCTAGCTCTATTCGATGGTTGGAGCATACAAATAAGCTTATGGATCACACAAAATTAAAGGAAAATGAGTAAACAAAGAGATAATGGAAAAGCTATTATCCTTAGTCAAAGTAAGTTGTATAAACCAATTAGTGGTTTGTACAACCCTCTCAGTGATTTGTAAATACCATAAACAAGTTTGTATAGCCCACTAAAACTAGGTTTTATGGTGTAAAAAGAAAAATAAAAGGGAAGAAAGAGAAGTTGTTAAGGAATTTAGGATGCTTCCTTACTATTAGTCTTGCCTTTAAAGGCACTAAGGTTTAGATAAATGCTCTAAAATGTTATGGAATGCACAAATGAAGTCACAAATGCTATGGATTCACCATGTATCTTTAATTGAATTGTTTTAGTATTAAGGTTCTGTTTTTAGGGTGGATTATGTCGTGAATTTAATAGATTAACTTTAGGTACCAATTAGCCTTTTTTCTCCCTTTTCAAAATGGAGGTATTTATAGAGAAAGCTAGGTGCACATGAGCTAGGCTTTGGTTATATCCTATTCTAGATCCATAACAAACAAAAACTAAGAATATTCCAAAATTAAGTTTTTAAGGTTGCCTATTAGCCAATAAGTTAGTTGTATGAACCATCAAGTTGGTTATATAGATATATGAATGTCAAGTGTCCAAGTTCTAAAACCTTTTGTCTACTAGGGTTAACAACTTAGATGTATAGCCAAGTACTTGGTTGTATAACCATGTATGATGGTTATAAAGCCATCTAATTATTATTTAGTGGGTTTTTGGTTAGGCTTATTTTGGGTTTTGGGGTTGACCCAAGGTTTCCTCCAAGCCTCGTTTCTTCTTTTTACTAGATTTCATTTACACTTTACGAAATTGATTCTACTAGTTCTCATCATTGGGTTTACATCCTAGGGCCTAAAATCTAATACTCATAACTTCCAAGCAAGAGAATCTGAGCAATGACAGATAACATCCTCTTCAATCTCATTCTCAACATACCAATAAATTTATGCAACTATTGCCTTTGATACATACAATCTTTACAATTGAGGAGCTAGAGGAAATAATGCATCTTCTTATAATGAATAAGTGTTTTGTGTCATTTAACACCTCCATGACAAGGCCTCATATATTGAGTATGACCATAAAATTTAGAACTAGTTAATTTGTTATCCTCACCCTAATATATCATGCATCCATTGTTACAATAATGAATCTTTTTAATCGATAGCCCTATACCTTATACTAATTTCTTAGTGTGATAAAAGTTATCAGGTACTAGACTATTTTCCTCTGTAACCATTTTCATTATTCAAACCATATCATAAAAATTGCATTATGACATATGTTGTTCTTATTTCGTGTCCATTAATTAAGCAACAAGTGATAACTATGAATGGCTTTTACAACTCAAGTACAAGTCTACATTTACACCCCCTAAGTATGTCATAAAATTTCTAAGCCTCGAGATTCGATGATTCCTTCATCTTATTAGGATCACAAGTAAAACCTATTGCATCTAGTATAATTGTCTAGTATGGATTTGATGATTTAAAACTATTTGCTACAACAAATTATTTGTGGACATCATATGTTTATTGCTTTAAGTTATCAACCTCAATAGTTTCCCCATGTAGAGTCCAAGTATAATAGTACAATATAAAACCATTTTTATACAACATAAATCCATTTTTATACAAATGCATCTTCATAGAATTTACTTCAAGAAAGATGCAATTTTGAGGCTTATGATGATTACATGGACACCTAATCCTATTCCCACCATTCAATTTCAATTGATTGTATGTGAATTCAATAAACTATTTCATTCCACTTATAAACTTTAGGTTTACAAGACCATTAATAAGCATCCTATACATCCATTGCCAATCAGGTCTCATTTTCCTTTCCTATGATAAAGAATAAGACATTTAAAATAAGTTTGCTTTATCCTTAATTATAACTCCTTATACCTTTATTTATAAATTAATAGGTAGGAACGTACTCATTCAGAAATGCATCATCTTTATAACCATTAATAGATGTAATATATTCATAAATATGTAAAAATTTCGACAACATCTCCATATAGTTCTCCAAAAGTATAGTGTGAAATAAGTACTCTCTAATATGACTTACACCTATTTAGTGTCATTGAATGAATAAGCGCTTATTTTAATATACATTTGGAGAACAAGTAGGAGATATTACCAAGTTTCTACATATTAATGAAAATACTTACATCTACCAGGTTCATAAACAAATGTCACATTTCTAAATTGTCTAACTTTGACAATTCAGTGTTGTCTCAATATATCTAATAAGATAGACACTAAATGAGATTATATGGCTTAAGTAACATAGAGTATATTTATGAATATACATTTAATATTTTCAAATTTTTAGGTTCTACCTTATCACTAAACTATGATAATGTGATTTACAGCAAAATATATATTTTGATATGTTATTAATGATATTTGAATAGGAATAGAATGAACTTGATGTCATTTAGGATTATGTTTGACATGTTCAAAATAAATAACAATGATAAACACAATCAAATATGTTCATTTATAGTTTTGCAATACTTCCTTCTCCCATAGTTCTCCTCGAGTCACCAAAAATCCAACAAATCATAAAGCAAACATTAATTATCAGTTATACATATGAAAGTATATACCTAATCACCAATTATCAAAATCTTAAATCTTACTAATACAAAAAATTATACATATGAAAATATGTACCTAATCATCAATTACTCCTTTCATTAGGATGATCTTATTCCTTTCTTTAAGGTCATCTTATTCCTTTCTTTAAGGTTTATTCATTTTTTTATGTTTTTTTATTTTTTTGCCCTTTCAGGTTATTTTAATCCTATAAAGGGTTATCTTGTTATTTTCTTTAAGATTATCTTATTTTTTCAATTACATGCTTTGTGTCTTTTAATGTTATCTTAATCATAAAAAGGGTTATCTTATTCCTTTCTTTAGGATTATCTCATTCTTTCTTTATGTTTTTTTCATCTTTTATGGATATCTTATCCATTTTTTAAGGACATCTTTTTCATAATTTTATGGATATCTTATCCATAACTTTAGGGGTATCTTATGCATTTATTTATGTTCTCTATGTCTTTGAGGGATATCTTATTGATCTCTTTAAAAATATCTTATTCATAACTTTAGGGGTATCTTATTCATTTCTTTATGCTCTTTATATCTTTTAGGGATATCTTATTCATCTCTTTAACGATATCTTATTCATAACTTTAGGGTTCTCTTAATCATTTGCTTATGTTCTTTGTGTCATTTAGTGATATCTTATTCATAACTTTAGTGGTATCTTTTTCATTTCTATATGTTCTTTGTATCTTTTAGGGGTATCATATTCATCTCTTTAAGGATATCTAATTCATAACATTAGGGTTCTCTTAATCATTTGTTTATGCTCTCTATGTCTTTTTTAAGGATATCTTATTCATAACTTTAGGAGTACCTTATTCATTTCTTTATATTTTTTGTCTTTTAGGGATATCTTATTCATCTATTTAAGGATATATTATTCATAACTTTAAGATTATCTTATTCATTTGTTTATGTTCTTTGTGTCTTTTAGATATATCTTATTATTCTCTTTAAGGATATCTTATTCATAACATGGTACCTTATTCATTTTTTTTATATTATTTGTGTCTTTTGGGGATATATTATTCATCTCTTTATGAATAAATTATTTATCTCTTTAAAGATATCTTATTCATCACTTAAGGGTTATCTTCTTCATTTATTTATTTTTTATGCGTCTCTTAGGGTTATCTTATTCCTTTCTTTATTTATCTATTTTAGGGATACCTTATTCATATCTTTAAGGTTATCTTATTCATTTGTTTATGTTCTTTGTGTCTTTTAGCGATATCATAATCTTCTTTCTAAGGATATCTTACTCATTACGTTAGGGGCAACTTATTCATTTCTTTATATTCTTTGTGACTTTTAGGGAAATTTGATTAATCTCTTTAAGTATATCTTATTCAACACTTAACGGTTATCTTCTTCATTTATTTTTTTTTTATGCATCTCTTAGGGTATCTTATTCCATTCTTTATTTGTGTCTTTTAAGGTTATCTTGTTCCATTCTTTAGGTTCATGAAATTGATCTTAATATGTTATTTATGATTTTAAGCAAGAATGGATTGAAATTTATGTCATTTAGAGTTATTTTGAAAAAATAAATACTAAACTAAATAATATAAACATTTTTATAATTCCCCCTTAATTTCATCGCCCCCAGCTCTCCTCGAGTCACCAAATACTTAGCAAATCACAAACAAAACATCATTTCTCATGATACATATGAAAGTTCTCAATGATAAATTATCATTTAGTTAAAATCTATCTACTACATCAAGTCATAGTAAATTCAATTAAAAACAAAAATTTTAGGCTTAAAAATTAAACAAGAACAAGAAAAAAATATAATGACACTTAATTCAAAAAAAGGAAAAAAAATAATGCTAAACCAAATAACATAAACACTTTTACAATTTCCCCTTAATCCCTTTGCCCCTAGTTCTCTTTTAGTTAGCAAATACCCAACAAATCACAAACCAAGTGTAACAAACATTTTCATTTACAAATTATGGCATTCATGTCCAAATATTACATATGCATAAAGGTTGATTCTTCATAAATACTAAATCCAACATGTACTTAATGTACATATATGTTAACTAATGTTAAAGGCCAGTGACTATAAACTAGTTTCTATCTAGATATATGTACATGGCAACAAGGAGAGAGAGTTACAATTCAGTCAACGATCAGTGTTCCATATGTCTATATACAAAACTCTATACTCCAAAGTATCCAACCCTATGATTCAATATCTAAAAAACATAAATGCAATTTGGTGAGTCATGACTCAATGAATAAAAATAATAATCAGATTCGTATGGCACAACCAACCATTAAATTATCATCAAGATACATTACAAGTATAATAATTGACTATGCAAGTGCAAATGCAATAGATTAATTTTGTTGTGACCTTGCAAGGTAAAAACTGCTCAGGGGAATTAATGTGATTCAAGAGACATTTGATTTTGCTGGCAAACATATAACAATTAGATCATTTAACTAATAACATGTGCCAATAGGACATATCGGTCCCTTTACCCAGTGATTTGTAAGTGTTTGACGAGCTGGTTATGACATCCTTTTAGTTCCATATTTAAGTGTTCATTCACAATGGTGTACTAAGTAATCATTAAGATCATATAAATATCACTTGACTTATATTTACATATAAAATGTCACAATTGAATCACATATACATATAATAGAACACAACCATATCATAAAATTATCACACATATACATTAGAATCTGATTGTGGCTTTTACTCACCTTTTGATGTGACCAATCTTTATGGTAAGTTTGGTTCTCTCTCTTAGGCTTCGTCAAAGTATTGAGATCCTAATATTTAATACATACTTGGTTATAAGTATTTCAAAATGATTTTGAATGCTTGGTATGCAACTATGGGCATGTTCTATGCAAGTAAACCTAGTGTTTATGCATATTTTTCTTGTATGGCAGTCTGACCTTACTATGGTCTAACTATAATAACTCTTACTATACTTATCCAAATGATTTTATTCTTCTTTTCAAATAGACTACATACTTAATGATACAACATAGTCAAATTTCATATCAATATAAGATATATAGAAAATGTAGTGAATTTTTGAATTATGCCTTATTTCAATGTCATCTCAGTCTGAGTAGGTCTTATATTCTTAGCTATGTCTCAAGTTGTACAAATCCAATTGCAAAAATGATTTGCCAGAAATTACAAACACAGAAGAAATATTTTTTAGGTTTTACACATTTTCTAATTCATTCTATAAAGTTGCCAAAACAAATGACCAATCTCAAGGTGAGAAGGTTTTCAACATGTAGACAATTAGTCATGATGAAAGGGCAATTTCTCATAAGCTATGATAAATTTGGCAATAATATTTTTTAGGTATGTATATCAAACACGAATATACAACTTTTAAGTTTGGCACATCATTAAATTTTGATTTTATGACCTTTAAATTCTTGGAAAACAGAGCTTAAAGACTAATGAAGTTTCATCAGATTTAGGGTCAGTCACAATCAATGAACCATATTTATTTCCACACAAAGAAAAATTGATTTATAGGTATTTATAGGGGATATAACCCTACAACTTTTATGTTTTACACTTTGTCTAAATCAACATTGTTGAACTAGGATAATCAATCCTAGGTTTAGAACCTCTTTTGATCTTGACAAAGTAAATTGATCATCACTAACATTTCAAATAAGTGTTGTTGTTGCAGAATTGAATCAATCTCTCAAGAAGAAATGAAGAAGTTGA
>CATIWR010667654.1:0-90860 GCA_949677035.1 Omphalea diandra | reverse complement strand
ATATTATTTATTATTTGTGATAATATTATTTATGACTATATAAAAATTGTCATTTGCAGTATTTTTTATTGTTGTCACAAAAGTTTATTGGTATTTTATCTCATTATAATCAATATTTACATAATCAAACCGAATTCATTGATCAAATTGGTAAAATTAAAAACCAATTAATAGTTCAGTTCAGTTTAATATTAAAAATCAATTTATAAAAATCAATCAAAATCAAAAAATTGATCAAAATTAAAATTTTAATCATTTTAAAATTTTTAAAATTAAATTATTTTACTCAAAATTTAAACATTAACAATATTTTCATTATTCTATGGAAATTTTAATGAGCTTCTAGAATTCTTAGCCAATCATAATCAAGCCATCAACAATGTTGTTTTAGAAAATGCTTGTGGAAACCTCAAAGTTATTGCTCCTGAGATACAAAAGGATATTATAGAAGTAGCTGCTATTGAAACCACCAATATTATAATTAGTGATATCCAAGAACAAGGTGGATTGTTTTCTATTCTCATTGATGAGTCTCATGATATCTCTATTAAATAGCAAATGGTTATTGTTTTATGTTATGTGAATGCAAAAGGATGTGTGTTTGAACGTTTCATTGGTATTGTACATGTTAGTGATACAACTTTTTTATCTTTGAAGTCCACAATAAAAACATTATTTTCCAAGCATGGATTGAGCTTATCATCTCTTTGTGGAGAAGGCTATGATGGAGCTAACAATATGTAGGGTACAATAAGAGGTTTGAAAACATTGATCATGAAAGAGAATTGTTCTACACATTATTTTCATTGTTTTGCTCACCAATTGTAGTTAGCAGTTATAGCAGTAGTAAAAAATCATATGCAAATAGCTTCATTATTTAATATTGTTTCAAGCTTATTGAATGTGGTGGGAGCTTCTTGTAAAAGAAAAGATTTTTTTTGTGAGAAGCAACTTGATAAGGTTGTTGAAGCATTTCAGAATGGAGAAATTTCAAGCAGTTAAGGTTTGCATAAAGAATATTCTCTTCAAACACCTAGTGACACACATTGGAGCTCATATTATGGATCTTTGGCAAAGCTTATTATGATGTTTGACTCTATTATTGATGTTCTTGAGATAATTTTGGAAGAAGGTACAACTTTAAAGCAAAAAGGTGAAGTATATGTTCTTTTTTATTCTATCCAATCTTATGAATTTGTGTTCAACTTGCATTTGATGCAAAATATCTTGTGGTTACAAATTAATTATCCCAAGCATGGTAAAGAAAAGATCAATACATCATTAATGTCGTTACTTTGATTTAAAATGTCCAGAAAAGGCCTCCACGTAATGAGAGATGATGGGCGAGAGTCCTTACTTGGTGAGATTTCTTCAATTTGTGAAAACACATTATAACAGTTCCAAATATGGATGATGCTTTTATAATTTGAGGACGTTCACGTTGAAATCTCAACAAATGACAAATTTACACCATTATCGGGTTGAATTGTTTTATATTGTAATTTGATATGCAACTTCATGAGCTTAACAATCGTTTCATCGAGGTTAATATTGAGTTGCTTTTTGTATAACATACTTGAATCCAAAAGACTCTTTTATGCTTTTGATAAGCAAAAGTTGGTTTGTCTTACTCAATTTTATCCTTTAGATTTCTTAAAGGTGGAGCTTATGACTCTTGGCAACCAATTTGAGAATTATATTACTTACATGACATCGAATGATTGATTTTCAAAATTAAAAGGCAATTAGTGATCATGCTTAAAAATTGGTTGAATCAAACAAGGATGTTGTATATCTTTTGGTCTATTTACTTGTGAAATTGGCTTTAATCTTATAATTTGGTATTGCATCAATTGAAAAGGTGTTCTCTATAATAAAGATAATAAGAAATTGACTATGGAATAGAATGAGTGATTTGTGGATGAATCATTGTTTAGTCACATATATTGAAAAAGACATCTTCGATAGTGTGGATAATGAAAAAATCATGTAACATTATCAAAATATGAAGTCTCGTAAAGAAAATTGTCAAAAGTTATTTATTACATATTTGATTATATTTTTTTACACACTTTTTAAGAATTTTTTATGATAATTGTTATATTTTTGCTTATATATGTTGATGTTATTGTTTATATGTGTATCCCTAAACTCAAGATCTTTTGGATAATTGGATTTATATAACCTCTTGGATGTTTTAAAGTATGTTATATTATTTTTCTCCATTTGATTGAGTAATTAGATAAACAAGTTTTGCTTTTTATAATTATCATAATTTTGATTGTTGAATTTATGAGAAATATATATTTTGTTGTTAAAAAATTATTATATAAAATTAAAGCTTCCCTCACTGGAATTAACTTTTGGATTCACCACTACCTCTCGCGTTCAGCTAAAATCCCGACTTTTACTTTTCATTCCAAGAACAACCTTTACCCATGAGCAATCCCTATTGTCATGGTTGAGATTCACCATAAATAGATAGGTTTAAGTGGGACTAAGAACAACCCCAAAATACTTTCATTAGAGTTGCAAATACTCGTAGTTTGAACTGAATCTCAAAATTCAACTTAAAATCATAATTTTAATTCATAAAAAAATGAAACAATTACATTATCACCTAAAATTCAAATAAAAGCCCATAATCTTAAACCCAGAAAAAAAATAAACACCATAATCCCAAACCTACTACTAATTCTAACACCTTATTAGATGCAAAGACCTTATCCATTATCCAACCTAAATCAGGCATCTCAAGACTAGCAACAACATTGTTGAGGAAAGGGTTTAAGTTGTGTCCCTTAATGATCTCTGCTTATACTCATTCGAACAACATTGTGTTCTCATGGTGGTACAACTCTTGAAATTTGACAACACCTATTGATAGCAAACCGACAACACCCAACATCATCACCACCAACTTTAAATCAATCTCCACACCTACCCACCGACATAACCCTATCTCTCACCTACAAACACATGATAGCCACCAACCTATCCATTATCTTATCTTTTACCTAGTCACACCTTTACATATTAAAATTAAATATCAATTGAGGCTTTTTTAGTTCTTAAAAGAATAAAGAGAATAATGGAGAAGAAGGGGTCATAATGACGAAGTCATATTTAGAGAATACATTACAAAAAGATGAATTAATGATGAGGAAAGAAGAATTCTTTGAGTAATCGAAATCTTCTACAACATTGTGGTATTTAGGGCTTGAAAATGACGTGTCCTTCCCCATCTTCTTCATCCTCTGTTTGTTATTCATTTATCCTCTCATGGTTTTCTTTAGGCGAAAGAGAAGATGAAGAAGATTTTTAGTTGAAAGAGGAAACGAAGATAAAGAGAGGTAAAGTGAAATTCATCCATATTAGCATAGAGTCATCATCCACTAGGATGATGTGACTAATGAGCCAAAGATACATGTGAAGAATATTCTATGAATATTCTCTTATTGGTGTTAATTAATTCAAATTTCACTGGATTTGTAACCACAATTGCCACTTGAAATGAAAATAATACATGAATTATCAAAATGATATAAATTAAAATAAGACATGTATTTGATACAATAGGTAAAGTTAGGCAATCGTCTAGGTAATTAATCCAATAAAATAGCCTAAGAAGCATTCATTAATTTAGAATTTAAGAGTTGCACTACATAAGTAGAGTCACTCTCTATCCAAAACATGTGCCAACCAAGCTCCCAAGCGTTGGTTATAGCAAAAATAACAGTCATCAACCTTGCTTCAAATCTAAATCCTTGACTTATTGGAATATCAAAGCTAGCTTTAATGATACCCATGACAATTGCAAAAAAACCATCCCTCCTATTAAATCTCGGGGACTAATGTTGTACCATCCATATTAACCTTAATCCATCTAGGAAGGCGAGGATACCAACGAATTACAATAATTCTAGAAGGGTTTCTTATATTACCTACGATACTAAGTTGTCTAAGGATTAATAAATCAAATTGAGTGTTTATCATTATGTTTACTCAAAAAACCTCACATTTTTTAATAAAGCAAAAGATAAATCTTCAAGAATCAAATATGGAAACATAACAATTTTCAAAAGCCGCCTAGTTTATAACATACCATACCACCTAAGAAATTGAAACAATTATTGTCATTCATAATAGCCAAAGTTGAGAATTGAATTTTATTTTTCTAACTTGCTCAAATGTTGCTAAAGCTTATTATTTATTATTAATCCGATTAGGAACCTTAAAAGCATCATAGACTGCTTACCATAAATTAAATGCATAGGGACAATCTAGAAATAGGTGGAGTGAGTTTTCATAGGCTTCCCCATAAAGATGACACATAAAGGTGATCACCATACCACAACGACGTAATAGATAGTCCTTTAATAACTTATTGTCACAATCTGGATTTCAGACCGTGCCAACATTAGGGAATGGGAAGGCTCTAGGCCTCCATAATTAGCAAGCCCAATTTAGCTTTCGAGAAGGCTCATTACACCCTTCGCTACTGCATTACTCATACATTAAAAATCTTAAACTTGCATTAATATCAACTTGAATTCTAAAGAATATAATAATGAAAGTTATGGATTAAACATTCCACAAAATATAATACCTATCATGCAATAATTTCCAGCAATGCAATCCTCTTGAAGGCATAATGTAAGAGCACCAAAGATCAAAACACCACAACTGCGTGGGATGAGAAAGGATAAAAAAGTTAATCATTGCTTTGCATGATATAGTACCAAAATTACTTTATGTGTAATCAACTTGTCATGAAGAAAAAATGAAGCATTAAAATCAACAATAACAAATGCAACATAAGGATAAGAATGGCAAAAAGATTGAGGCAAGTGTCATGTTCGATTCACATAGTAATTAGAAACAATATTGGAATTTGTATTAGTAGCATCCTTAACCATGTTAGCCTCAACCTTGCCCATCCAATTATCATGCCAGAAAGATAAATTGGTGTTAGACCCCTATAATCCATTTAGATGTTGCATGCAATAAGGCATGATGGTTTTTTTATAGAATGCCAAATAAATGAACTTACAAATCGTTTTAGCTGCAAAGATGTTGTGCAAAAATGCTACTTAAAAAAATTTGAAGATGCAAGAAATTTTTATTCATAATTGTTTACTAAAAATATAATCATTTATAGTCTATTATTAATCATTTTTATAATTGATGATTAAACAACATAATTGTTATTAAATATGAGAAAGGAATGTGTAAAAATTAGATGTAGCATAAGAAATTTCATATAAATAAATAATTTTATATAATTAAATTTGGATAGTGGGTATTCAAACGTATGAATTCGAATATTACTTGAACCTTGATTCAAGGATTAAAATTTAAATTCTAATCCATACTAAATCTAATAAATTATTTAAAATATGTTATATCAATGTCAAATTAGAGTGAATACTTATGAAAACTCGCTTTGCTTTTATCAAAAGAACCTTTAAAAATTGTGAATACCATTGCAAACAATTTAAGATCTGTTTGAGATAACTGATAGCTAATAGCGGCTACCAATAACTTATAGTTGATAGCAATTTGATATTAAATGTTTGATAAATTTTATTTAGTTATTGTTGTTAATTCATAAAATGACTAATAAGAGTATAATGTTAATATTTTATATATTAAATTAAATAAATAAAAACAATATATAGTAAAATAATATATTTTCATATATGTTCATAAAGTATAATTTCAAAATTTAGAATGTTATAATTATTAATCTGCATTTATAAAATCTTAGTAATTATTTTTTGTTAATGTTAATCAGTATATATGTACATTTTTAGTAATTAAAATATCCTACGTATAATTTTTTTATAAAAGTTGTATAATGGTTTAAAATATATTATTTTTTATATAAATAATTAAAATATTATAATTTATAATTGGTAGTTGAATAATAAAATTTTCAGAATAATAATAAATTAAGGATAATTTTGATTTTTTTTTGTTATTATCGTAAAGGTTTGAGGATAATTTCAACTTATTTTTAGTTATTAATGCAGAAATTCGAAGAAAGACTCCAAATAGAAACTGATAAAAACCATAACTAATTTGAGGTATATACATTGTTAGCTATTATTTTGTATAGCTTACCAAACATGCATTTTTTTTAGTTGTTTAAAAAACTTTTATCAGCTGCACACCAAGTACCCCGTAAGTTTTTCATAAACAACTTTGTAACTTAGGTTAGTAACTATACAAACTTATTTATTTTAATAATAAATAATTCCATATTTAATTTTGATGTTGGTTTGATAAACGAATTAAATTTGAATAAAAATTTATTAGACTCATTTACCTTCATGAATAGTTTGTTTAAACTTAATTGTTAATATCTCTCTAATGTTCAACAATATTAAAACTCTTAAATTTATATTTGTTATATAAATAATTAGAATACATAAATACTATTTAATGTATTAAAATATACAAAACAAATATTATATTTTAATAATTTCATGAAATTTTGAATTAGAATTAACTCTATTAAAAAGATTTAAACTTAATTAAACTCATGAGTCATGTATGAAAATAACAATATTTAACCTAGTTTAATTCATTTAATAAATAAATCAAATCTAAACTTAAATTTCATTTAATAAATAAATCTAACATTATTTGGTAGTTGACAAAATTTTAACTAATTCAAACTTTATCTAACTGAAGTTCTTTTACTGCTCTTTTGTGAATAGTCTTATCATATACTATAATAAGATTTAAAGTGCTTATTGGTGATTGTTGGAGATAAGAATGTGGGAACCAAATCCCACTCCCACATGCAAAAAGAAAGTAAGAAATGAAGGGCATATAATAAAAGGAGAGCCTACAACAAAATGACTTAGGCCATTTTAGTGGAAGACAAACCCATATGAAACCCAATAATATTTTGGAGGACCTATTTGTGTGAAAGATGCAACACTCCAAGCCTAATGTCAGAGCCCAAAAATGTTGAGATCTATGGAGCCTGATTTCTTAATATGGTATCATAGCCATAAGTGTTGTGGCAGGTTAAGAAGATCCTGAAGGCTCACAGATGAATTGATGACCAAAAGATAGAGGCCAGTCATTAAAACCCAAGTGAATGGACCCAAAGAGAAGGTCACACTTGGAAAATTAGGGAGAGAAAGAGAAGGTCACACTTGTAAAATTATGGAGAGACCTATGGGCAGTTGAAAGACTAAAGGAGACCACAAAGGCAAAAGAGCTAAGTATAAACTAGTCAATGTGAAAGCTTGAAGTTGATGGAGGAGGCTTTAGGGAGCCACAAAGCCCAAAAAAGTGGCGGCTTCCAGGTTTGAACCAGTTCATGTTGAAAATAAGTGACAACTCGACCTAAGAAGCTGAAGCTCAGTTGCACTTGAGATGAAGTGTTAGAGATATGAATGTAGGAACCAAATCCCACATTGGAAAAGAAAAAAATAAATAAAGAAATAAAAGGCATATAATAAAAGGAGAAACTATAACAAAATGACCATTTTGGTGGAAGATAAGTCTATATGAAGCCCAACAATATTTTGAAGCTCTTATTCATGTGAAAGACCCAACACTCTAAGCTTAATGTCAGAGCCTAAGCATGTTGAGGTCTGTTACATATGTAACCCTTGCAAGTTTACAAATCGCTTAAGTAATATAATGATAAGTAGAGAACATTTCCATGAGAATTGTTTCACCCAAGTACTAACCAAGTCTTAATTTTCCTATTATCTAGCGACCGAAATAATAAGAGAATAATAAACAAAAAGTGAAATTACAAGAATAATTACATAAAACTAAGATTTAATGGAAAGAAACTCTTATGACAATGATTTCTAGGAAATTCAGGTACACTACAATACTATCCCATAATTATACCAAGGGTTTTGTTCAAATTCTTAATTGATTATGCTTGAAGATGAAATTTTCTAATTTACCCAATAATCTCTCTCGAGAAAATTGAGTCTACCATTACTGAAATTATGCATGCTTTAGTGATCACAAAATTCAATAACAACGCATTAAATTCCATGAATAATCTTGAAATATCTCTAGAAGTCAAGCCTACTATTATTATCTCAAGCCTCTAGTTTAATATGTTATGACTAACTCTAGACTTTCACCCTTGCTCCATCATCTAGAATCTCAAGCTTTGCACATATCCTGTCATTCATATACATACAAGTTCAATTAAGTTCAAACATATTAACTTAAGATTCCCAACACAATTGAAGTAAAATCACTTCATATAATCATGAAATAAATATTGGCTTTCACCCTAATCCCTAGAATTAAAGAATTAGTTCATTTCAAAAGAAGAAAAAGAAACAAAGAAGAAAGTATCCATTGAATTGAGTAGAAGAATTTCCAAAGAAAAGTGTTGTTAAACAAAAATAACGAAAACCCTAAAAGAAAAACTATCTCTAATCTTCACAAATTATCTTCTTATTTGGTGTAGATCTTAGATCCATTTTTCTCTCTTAAAAATCTACTTTTTTTTTCACCCATGTATGTCTCTAAAATATGTCTTCATTTTCTTAAAAGGTAATCTGCATTGCATTTTGCAAATCTAATTTTGTCGTTTTGCAAGGCTAGATGCATGGGACATGTAACGACCCAAGCACTTATCTATTAAACCCAAATATGTGTAACCTAAATCTGTGTCTGTTGACTGATCAAATTTGCATCCCTACGTGGTCAGATGCATGGGTCGTGCAATAACCTATGCAACACTGCTGAAAACTACAATTTAGCTCATTTTTAAGACATTCCTGCAAGAGATTAAATTAATTTATTTCAAAATAAAAACACTATAAAAATAAGAAAACTCCTGACTTCTTCCTTAAAAATATATACTAAAATGATTCCTACCAAGGTCCATGGAGCCCAATTCAATAAAATGCAAGGGAAAATGATCCTTACAATTTACTGCATTCAATTTATTATAATCAATACACATTCTCCACCTCGTCATAGTTCTAGTAGGGATAAACTCATTGTTTTCACTAGTTATGATCATCATCCCTCATTTCTTAAGAACTACTTGAACCAAGACTAGCCCATGAGCTATCTGAAATAGGTAGAAGATTCTCGCATCTAGTAATTTAACAACCTTCTTTTTAACTACCTCTTTTATGGAAGGATTAAGCCTCTTTCGTGTTCTATTGTGGGTTTATAATTGTCCTCTATTAAGATTTTATGCATGCAAAGTGTAGGACTAATCCCCCTAATTCTGCCATAATCTAACCCAAGGCTCGAATCCTATTTCTCATTACGCTTAACAATTTTTCCTTTTATGCTTATGTAAGATCATTGGATGTGATAACTGGTAGTGTGTTATCTTTTCTAAAAAAAATGCATACCTAAGATGAGGAGGTAAGAGTTTAAGTTCAAGTTGGAGAGGTTTAAGACTAGAGGGTGGAGTTACCTCAAGGTATTTCTCATAATCCAAGGGCTCAACTAGAGAGGAAAAAGAATGAGTGTCATATACCTTAAAAGTTGAGGTACTTACATCTTTAGTGTTTTTTATATTTATGGCACCCTTTTTAAGTCCTAAATTGTCTTCTTTTTCCTAAAAGACTTCTTTGGTACATTCATCAGTGATATCTATCCTTAGGCACCTTTCATCTTCCATGGATTTCTTAATGGCGTCGTACATGTTAAACACTACCTTTTCATCTCCCACACGCAAGGTCAATGCTCCTTCTCTAACATAAACTAAGGCACCTTTAATTACAAAGAATAGTTTTCCCAATAGTAAAGGGATTTCCCTATCTTCTTCCATATCAATCACCATAAATCCATCAGGATTATGAACTTGTCTACCTTGATAAACATGCCATCCACTATCCCTTTTGGATATATGATTCTAATTAGAGAGAAATTCTTATTAACTTCATCTCACTAATACCTAATTTTTCAAACACAAATAAGGGCACGAGATTGATACTAGAGCCTATATCACAAAGAGCTTCATCAAAGAAAATTTGACCAATATCACAAAGTATAGCAAAACTCTCTAGATCTCCTCTTTTTGGAGGTAATTTATTAAGGAGAATGGCGATACACTCCTCGATTGAGGTTACAGTTTCATATTCCTCCAAGTGTCTTTTCTTTCAAAGAATCTTCGTTATGAACTTAATATACTTTGGCATTTGGGCAAACGTCTTTACAACAGGTATGTTGATTTGGATCTTTTTGAACATGTCCAAAAATCTAGTGAATTGTTTGTCCACTATATTTTGCTTAAGTCTTAAATGGAAAGGAACATGTGGTACATATGGCTTAACTTCCTCCTTAGGCTTGTCCTCCTTAGTGGTTTCTTCTTTTTTATCCACCTTGCCTTCTTCTTTTGTTTCATCCTCTACCTTAGGTTGAAGTTCCTTACCATTCCTTAAGGTTATGGCTTTCACTTGGTCCTTAGGATTGGCTTAAGAATTGCTAGGTAGGGTACCTTGAGATCTAGAGCTAAGGGCATTGGTTATTTATCCCATTTGGATGTCAAGGTTATGGATCAAAGATGAATGATTTGGTGACTAAGTCTATTTTGACAATAAGTTTCTTGATCATCACATCTTAGTGATCAAGTCTAACATTGATTTTGGATATGAATTCCTCCATGAGGTTTTCTAGGCTTGATTTTCATTTCTTGAGGTTAGTAGTTTTATGGTAAGGGTTGAAAACAAGGTGGTCCTTGTGTTTTAGGATTTAAGGTGTTGTTCGACCAAGAAAAGTTAGGTGATTTCGCCAACCTGGATTGTATGTATTGGAATATGGATTATTAGGTTAATTGTTAAAGTTCCCATAAAGTTAACATGTTCTTAAGCAAAAAGGTTCCTTGATTAACATTCAATAGTCTTATGCCCTTTTTTTTTTCCCACAAAGATCACACATAACCTGTAAGAAAGGAGAATACACTACATTACAATTAAAGGAATTTAATTACATAGATAGAGATGATACCTAAGCTTGCAAAGCTTGCAAGGCATCCACATTTTGAATTTTTGCCACTTTTAGTGTAGTTTTTTTTTTTTAAGAAAATTCATTAAAAGATGCATAATCCAACAAAAAGACATTGTTTAATGAGGGTGAATAGAAGTGCTTAAAGTCATAACATCTCCACCATCGATACCAAACTTTGCTAAAAGGTGAGTAAATTGATTCTCGTTATAAAACTCTAATATCACCTAAAATCAAATGGAAATTCTCAAGACCGAAGGATTCCATATGCAAATTATGGATAATCATGATAGAATCACTTTTAATAATCACGATAGAATCACTTTTAATAATCACATATTTCTAGCATCCAAAATTGACATGCTTAAACCCCTCAAGCAATGTTATGGCTTTAACAAAAATGGCATCAACTGTTAGCCTTAAATGTTTCTGAAAAGCAAGAAAACCTTCCCCCACCCCCCCCAATGCTCGTTGCTAGGCTAGTGAGGGCACGCTAGCCTAGCCAGTAGCTGACTAGGCATATATATATATATATAAGATTTTATATTACGATTAATTATTATAATTCAATATTATTAATATATTATCCTAATATATAATCTTCATTTTAAATATTATATTATTATAATATAATATTTAGTTAATATATATAATCTTAATATATATATATTCTTAAAAAATTATCATTTATTAATTTAATATTAAATTTATATTATTATCTTTATATATTTTATATATTATATTATGATTAAGTTAATATTATTTAATTTGGGGTGTAATCGAGCTCAAGATCACAACCTATATTCAAGTTATGTCGATCGACTTTTAAATATGTCTAATCTTGATTAGATTTGCGAGTCTCTCAAGTCTAGTGTTTTATACTTGAATTTTTCTCGCTTGATTATTACTCAAGAAGCTCTCGATCACTAGCGGGGCTAGATTAATCTCAAGTCGAGTATTTTTATAGTCAAATTTGTCTCGCTTGATTACTAAAGTAACTTGAGTTTCAGCTCAGCTACATTAATATGTAATATTTAATATTATTAATAAATTATTTTATATTATTTAAAATATTTTATTATAATTTAATATTATTAATATGCTATATTATTTAACATTTTTATATACTTTTTAATATTTATAATATTTTTATTAATATTTATAAATTATTTAATTTTTATTTATAATATATAGTTATAAATGTTAACACTTTTTTTTTTTTTCTGGATTAGAAATGGAATTCTGTCTCTAGCTTAGCTACAAACATTTTCGTCACTATATTAGCGATGGAACTAGCCCTCAGTAAGTTAGTGAGGGAATTTTCATCGCCAAAAATGGAAAATCTCTTACTAATCTAGCGACGACATCTTCTGTAACTAACCAGTGATGGAAATTTTGTCGCTATAATTAGCAATGGAATTTTACGTTGTTAGACTGTTGGCAAGAATTTGACACCAAATTTTCCTATGGATTTAGCGATAAATGGGAAATCTGTCGCTATTTTTTTTATTCTGTCGAAAATCCATCAAAAATTAGCTATGGAAATATTTAATCGCTATTCCAACGGATTCATATAGTGATTTAGTTTAACCTTGTTAACTTGAGGTGAAGACCAACTTGCTGCATGAGCGATGGGGGCATGCTTCGGTCCAAACGCATTTAAAAATTGGGTAAGAAATTTAAGAACTAGACTATAGGGCTTTTTATCAAAAGAAGAATTAAAAAATTATATATATTTAGTAATTTAGTTGTATTTTAAAATTATAATGAAAATTGTGATAGTTAATTATTTTAAAAATAAATTTATAAGGATATACAAAAGTATTGACCCATTAAATGCATTAAAACTAAATCTAAATTCATAAAATTTGAAATATAAATGCTATTAATTGATTTAACGAAAACATTATTATACTTGTTAATTATTTGACTCTTTTAAAAGAGAAAAATATTTTTTAGATTTGATAAACTCATCTAAATAAGTAATGAATAATATACACAAAAATTTACTAAAGAATATATTGTCACCTATCATCTTTGACAATAAACAAGAAGCTGATAGACAATCAATAGGTCCACATATTTTTTATAATTAAATTTATTATAATTTTAAAGAAAACTGATATTTTTATATATTCTAAATATTGAAAAATATTTTTTAAAAATTTCAAAAATCAATAATTTACTATGAAACAAGTCGAACATTAAATACAAATAAACTACATAATAAATTTTTTTTTAAAAAAAATCATCTTTCCAGGTTTACATGCATGCATCTCGTCTTGAGATGCATGCTACTATAAGTCCATTTGTTAGTCCGACTAGAAAATTTTATGATATCATCCCATTTACGTTGTTAAAAATCAATTCTTATACTGCTCGTTTGTTTGACAGATATCTGACTAAGAGCTATCACTAAAAATGGCTAACAAATTAGCAATTGAAAATTTTTGCTGCCAATTCAATAGAATCTAGAGCTAAGACGAATTAGTGGCAATATAATCTTCTTGCTAATTTACTTGTTCCTAATCAATTAGTGATAAATTTTGAAATATGTTGCTATTCAGTGAAAAAATTTTTTCATCACAAAGTTATCAATGTTCAAATCTACTGCTAATTCATCGCTAAATCCATCAGTGATTTATCAAATAATCAGTTGCAAATCCACCATTGTTAACCCATCAGTAATCGATAAGCATTTAGCATATAATCCATCGCAAATTCATCATAAATCTGTCACAAAAATTTTCAAAAACCTATATAATCTAACATGTGTTTTATGTTATTGAAAAACCTATATATTATCAACCAATCAATTATCAAAAGCTATAAATTGTCAAATATGTAAAATAAAATATATTCATTTTCAAACGATATAATCCTGAAATAAGTTTACAATCTCAATGTATGAATAAGATACATATATACAAGAAAAAAATCAACTCCTAAAGGTTTTCATGTGCATCTAGATAATCATTATCATCTAGAGGATGAGCAAATGACTCTGGAGCTGTATATGGTGGTATTGGTATTGGTCTTAGACCTTGCTGACTTTGTTACATGATAGATAGCATAGGAGCAAGAGAGTGCTTTTAATGTGGCATGGTAACAAATTATATTAGTCACATTATGAATTGGTAGGAACTATTAAATATAATTTATCAAACGCTTAATATCAAACTGTTTATAACTATCAGTTATCAACTAACAACTATCAATAACAACAAATAGTTATCAGTCATATCCATTAGCTATCCCAAATAGGTCCTATTATTATTACTTATAAATCTATAGTTATTATTGTTATCTTTCCTATCTTTTAATTTTTTTGAGTTTTAGGTGATGATGATGGTGGAGGCAGAGATATGGTTGTGGAATGTTGTTATGGCTTCTAGGTTGGAAAAGGAGAGTGATGGTGATAGTTGGCTATACAAGGGCAAATTAGATAGATCGGCCAAGGAGAAAATATAGTCTTTAGTGATCAAGAGGTGTGATAATATGTGGCTTTCGGTAATGAGATGGGTACAGTTAAGTTTTGATTTTAATTTTTTGCGAGTTTGACCAGTTTTTTATGAGAGGTGATTAGGATTTTCTTTTATATATATATATATATTAAATTTAAAATTGTAAAAACAATAACATGTTATATTTTTCATCGAAAACTAAGTAAAATTTTCATTGGAGGTTAATATTGAAATATATATTAATTATAGTTATTTTATTGATATAAATAAAAATTAAATTAAAATTGAAAATTAATCTAAAAGTTTAGAATTTTAAATAATTAAGTTTTAATAGAATAATTAAAACTCATACCTCATCCACCCAAAAAAAAAAAAAAAAAACAGAAAAAAGCAGGGTCGGTAGTGATTAAAATTCTAACTGCTGAAAAGAGGAATCCGAATCGAAATCTGTCCCCATAAAATTAATAGATTGGTAGTCGTTGGAAACAACAACTACTGGGATTCTTAACCAACTGTACCTAACTTACTGCACCGTAGGAGCAAAACCGTACAAAAAAGGTTATCCACCATTGGATTGGATTAGTTAGCTTTTCTTTTTGGTTCATCGGATCGGTGAACTTTTCATATACTTTAATCCTATTATTGCGTCTTGCCAAGTTGCAACTTGTTTTACAACCAAAACTAATCATGATCTGATCTGCAATCCTGTCCGTTAAACATAATCAACTTCTTAAACAAAGCACGATGAATTATCAACAAACTACTTCACATTTATAATAATTTAAATTTTGGTCTTCATGATTTCAAAAATTTGAAAATAACTGTGTTTGATTCAATTTTTTATTTTATTATTTTTACAAAAAATTACAAAAACTTTGAAAATTATAAAAAGTTTTTTTTATTTATTTCTATATTTCGTTTTCAAAATTTTTTTTTGAATTTAGAAAGATACAAACTAAAACAGAAACATTTTAAAGGAATAAAGTTTTTGATAATACAATAATATTACAACAATTGTTAACAGTGGTTTAATAAAATTGTTTTTTTCTTAATGTTTGGCCCTATATGCAAAATAAAAAAGGTGGGGGGTTCACGGATTAAGATGTGAAGCTCTAGGTACCCAATAATTCCTCTATATTAAAAAAAAAAAAAAAAAAAAAAAAAAAAAACCAAGGTAAAAGAAAGATTGATTCGTGTTTTGTCATTTCAATTCAACTCCGGCTTAATCTCCGCGTTTTCTTATTCCCCTCTCTCTCTCTCTCACGCTTTACTCTCTCTTTCTTCTGTGTCGTTTCTCACCCTTTTTAGGGTTTCAAATCGCCGTTTTAGCCTTCCAGGTAAGTTTCATATCCCGTTGAATAATTGCTTCCATGATTTTCTTTCTCCAATAATTAAATCTATTGGTATTGATTTCACTGATTTATTTTCTAATCAAATACGGAATTATCATTCGTAGACGTAGTGTTATAACTGAATCTGATTTGGATCTGCGTTTTGCTTGAATTCTTATTTACGGATTTTCAGATCGTTATTTGCTTTCCAATGTTGTTCTATTGATTGGAATATGGATATCATCTCAGTTTTATCAACTGATTTTAGTGTGCTTACTCATTGGCAGTGATTATTACTTTGTTTTTTGTGGGTATTTGTGTTTATGTGAGTTGGATAATGTAAATTATGTAAAAGAGTTTAAAACATGCATTGTATTTGTTTGGTTTAGGAGTATAAATAATAAGAATAATAGGGAAATGATACTTTGATTTTGTTTTATGTTTTTTGGATTGTCCTTGGAGTGAAGTAAACAATGAAGGAAAAATATAGGCAAATTAACCATTTGAATTTGCTTTTACTTGCTCATTTTAATTTTGCTTTCAAGTACAGCATGGCGATGGAAGTTACCCAGGTGCTTTTGAATGCACAATCAATAGATGGAAATGTGCGTAAGCATGCAGAAGAAAGCTTAAAACAGTTCCAGGAGCAAAATCTCTCCAGTTTTTTGTTATCACTTTCTACTGAGCTGGCAAATGAAGAGAAGCCTGTAGATAGCCGGAAATTGGCTGGTTTAATACTTAAAAATGCATTGGATGCTAAGGAACAACATCGAAAACTTGAGCTTGTTCAAAGGTGGTTGTCATTGGACAACATCGTGAAGAACCAAATCAAGGCATGTCTGTTAAAGACACTTTCTTCTCCTGTACCTGACGCTAGCTCAACGGCATCTCAAGTCATTGCCAAGATTGCAGGCATTGAATTACCTGAGAAACAATGGCCTGAGCTCATAGGATCTCTTTTATCAAATATTCACCACATACCTTCTCATGTCAAGCAAGCCACTTTAGAGACTCTTGGATATTTATGCGAGGAAGTCTCTCCTGATGTTGTAGATCAAGATCACGTGAATAAAATACTTACAGCTGTAGTTCAGGGTATGAATGCATCGGAAGGCAACATTGATGTTAGGCTCGCTGCCACCCGAGCACTGTACAATGCACTAGGCTTTGCACAAGCAAATTTCACCAATGATATGGAGCGCGATTATATCATGAGAGTTGTATGTGAGGCAACTCTGTTCCCTGAAGTGAAGATACGACAGGCTGCTTTTGAGTGTTTGGTCTCTATTTCATCAACTTACTATGAAAAATTAGCCCCTTATATCCAGGACATCTTTAACATCACAGCAAAGGCTGTGAGGGAAGATGAGGAACCTGTGGCTCTTCAAGCAATTGAGTTTTGGAGTTCAATTTGCGATGAGGAGATAGACATCTTGGAAGAATATGGTGGAGATTTCACCGGTGATTCTGATATCCCTTGCTTTTATTTCATTAAGCAGGCGCTCCCTGCTCTTGTGCCAATGTTGTTGGAAACACTTCTAAAGCAAGAGGAGGAACAGGATCAGGATGAAGGAGCGTGGAATATTGCAATGGCTGGGGGTACATGTCTTGGTTTGGTTGCCCGAACCGTGGGAGACGATATTGTCCCACTTGTCATGCCATTTATTGAAGAAAACATTACAAAACCAGATTGGAGGCAAAGAGAGGCAGCAACGTATGCCTTTGGCTCTATCTTGGAGGGTCCTTCCCCTGACAAGTTAACCCCTATTGTTAATGTTGCCTTGAACTTCATGCTCAGTGCTTTGACAAAGGACCCAAATAGCCATGTTAAGGACACTACTGCATGGACTCTTGGACGAATCTTTGAATTTCTTCATGGTTCAACTCTGGATACGCCCATAATTACGCAGGCCAATTGCCAACAGATCATCACCGTACTGCTTCAGAGCATGAAAGATGCTCCAAATGTAGCAGAGAAGGCATGTGGTGCCCTTTATTTTCTTGCCCAGGGTTATGAAGAGGTGGGTCCATCTTCTCCATTGACTCCATACTTCCAGGAGATTGTTGAAGCTCTTCTCACTGTTACTCACAGAGAAGATGCTGGGGAATCTCGGTTAAGGACTGCTGCTTATGAGACATTGAATGAAGTGGTCAGGTGCTCAACTGATGAAACAGCACCTATGGTTTTACAATTGTTGCCTGTAATTATGATGGAGCTTCATAAAACTCTTGAGGGGCAGAAGCTTTCATCGGATGAGAGAGAGAAGCAAAGTGAAATGCAAGGCCTTCTTTGTGGATGTTTACAGGTGATTATCCAGAAGCTAGGGTCATCAGAACCAACTAAGTATGTGTTCATGCAGTATGCGGATCAGATAATGGGACTCTTCCTGAGGGTTTTTGCCTGTAGAAGTGCTACTGTACATGAGGAGGCTATGCTTGCCATTGGAGCCCTTGCCTATGCAACAGGCACAGATTTTGCAAAATATATGCCAGAGTTTTACAAGTATTTGGAAATGGGTCTTCAAAATTTTGAGGAATACCAAGTATGTGCTGTCACAGTTGGTGTGGTGGGTGATATTTGCAGGGCACTGGAGGACAGAATTTTGCCTTACTGTGATGTGATTATGACACAACTTTTGAAAGATTTGTCAAGCAATCAATTACATCGTTCTGTGAAGCCTCCAATTTTCTCGTGTTTTGGTGATATTGCATTAGCAATTGGAGAAAATTTTGAGAAGTATTTGATGTATTCCATGCCCATGCTCCAAAGTGCTGCAGAGCTGTCTGCCCATACAGCAGGTGCTGAAGATGAAATGACTGAATACACAAATTCACTGAGAAATGGAATTTTGGAAGCATATTCAGGGATTCTTCAAGGGTTTAAGAACTCTCCTAAAGCTCAGCTCTTGATTCCTTATGCACCGCACATCCTGCAGTTCTTGGATAGCTTGTACATAGAGAAGGATATGTATGTCCTTATGAAAATGTTTTCACGTCCTCTATTTTATACATTATTTTTATACCTTATGGTATGTCCATGACCTACTGTAATTTAATGAATGCAGGGATGATGTGGTGATGAAAACTGCCATTGGGGTCCTTGGAGATTTAGCAGATACACTGGGAAGTAATGCTGGTTCTTTGATACAGCAATCTCTTGCTAGCAAAGGCTTTTTAAGTGAATGTTTGTCTTCTGAAGACCATATGATTAAGGAATCTGCTGAGTGGGCCAACTTGGCCATCAGTCGTGCCATTTCTGTTTGAAGTTATTGTGATTTGGCATTCTGTTTCCTTTTACAAGTCCCTGCATGCATTTGGGTGTCTTGAGTCGGTCTGGGGTTGCATTTGTGTCAGGTCATCTGACATTTTCAGATAACTAACTTATCATTCTTCATGTTGTCACTAACTCTTGCATCAGCACCATGGATTTGGGAATTGGGTAGTGATTACTTTGTGGGTGTGGGGGAAGGCATCTGTTGAAAACTCAAAGAATATCAGTCATTAAGGTCAGAAGTGGTTCAAGCGAGGAAGAGCTAACTTTGATTTGCTGAATCAACAAACGAGTCAGCATCTTCTCATTTGCTGTTTATTAGTCTTTGCAATGATTGAGAATTCTTATGCAATCTTGGCAGACATCTTTGAGTATCTATAGGTTGTCGGAGTGGAAGACTGTCATGATTGGTTAAAGAATATTGACACTTGAAGATGAACTGGGTGCAGCATTTCAGAAAACCCCCCGCATTTCATTCCTTATTTTTGCTCCCCCCACCCTCTCTTTTTTTTGTTTTTCCCCTTTTTCTTTTTTGTTCTTTATTATTTATAGCTTATCAGTTAACCATCATGTCTGTCATGGTTGGGTTGTATCATAGTTGCTGCACTCATTTGGTATTCTCGGTTGGGGGTCTTCATTACATTATTAAGGATGTTGCATACTGCATCGCATTTTTTTTTTCCTTGTGTTTATAGGTGTTAAGTCGGTAATATACCTTGCATTCATTCAATCATATACTGTCTTGTCCCTTTCTTTCTCAAATATACATTGCATCTTTTCTCTCCCTTCCCCCCATGTGTAATATTTTGGTTAGTCTGTTTGCTGAGAAAAGCTATATTGAAAAGTCATGAACTGTGTTGACATTGTAAGGATTGGATAGATTGAACATCAGATGAATTGAGAGGCAGTACAATTGTATTTGATTGTCATGTTTTTGAAGCAAAATATAAGGTTTCTGCATTTATTATTTGGATGTCGCCCTCTTTACTCGTCTCTGAGTTTGGGAGAGATCGAGAGAAATGGTTTATGTTATCGTTTGCTGCTTACCGATTTTTCCTTGCTCTTTAAAAATGTTGATCTTTGTATCTTTGTTTTCCTTTCTGTGAATTGTGGAATATGTGTTTTAAAATAATGTGGGGGAGCGATGTCAGTGTTCTTCGATCTTTTCTGGGCTTATAAACGTAATCCAATTGCATGGATGAAATCAATCATTTATCTCGTAGAGCGTGACCTGTATTTGATGAGGACCATTGCCTAGCTAACAAAAATCTGTCGGGTATGTTTAGGATTGAGTAAAAATTTTGATTTGATTTAGTTATTTTTTTTAACTTTGGTTTGATATGATTTAATGTTTTAAAAAAATTGAAATAATTTCGACGCAATTTCATTTTGAGAAAAAATTTGTTAAATTGCAATTATAATATTTATTATTAAAATATTTAAATATATTATAAAATTTAATATTTAAAGAATATTTTATGTTATGTAATTAATTAACAGTAAAAATAAATTGTTTATATTAATATTTATGTAAAATATGAGTATATTTTTAAAAATATAATTTAATTTAAATTTTTTAAAAATAAAATTGAATTGGATTGAAATAATTTAATTTGGTTTGATTTAGTTAATTTTCAAATTTTAATTCGATTCCATTTATTTTTTTTGAAAAAATTTTAATTTTTATATTTCTTATTTGATTTGATTATTTACATTGCTCTGGGTATATTGTGCACATTGATGTTAGTGGCCTTTTATGATATTGAAACTTGAAAGAACCCTGACTTTTTGTTATTATATTAAATAGTTTGTTACTTTTATATATTGTATTAAAATGTATTTTGATTTTATTAGATTAAAATTTTTTTACTAAATTTTTATTAAATTAGTACGAAAAGTTTATATTTTTTGTATTCTATATGCTACTTTTTGTTTTTTTGAAAGGAAAAATCATTGGATCAAAGAAGAAACAGGACAAGATAGATCTTAGATTGCAAAAGGGAAGCTTTTAAAGGCACCTCCCATCAGGACAGTCACTTCAAGCTAATGACACAGCCCACTTGGCAATGGAATGAGCCACATTATTTGCGTATCTACCTACTTAGACCTGTAATGGAAACAGACTCAAATGCTCTGAGGGATGTATGAATATCATCTAGCAGTAAAGCACCAGGGGTTCTGTTATCCACATTATGGAGGAGATTATTAACGACCATTAAGAATTTGGATTCTACCTCAATCAACTGAAAACCAATGTTTTGAAAATCAAATTGAATTACGAATCGATTGGTTGGCTGATTCTCAATTCCGTTAATTCAACGGGTTCAATATGTCTAGTTCAATGAGATTTTTTATTTTTAAAAAATAAATAAATAATACTTCAAAAATATTTAAAAATTAGAAAAATTATATAATATAATAAAATAATGAAAATTAATATAATAAAGTATAAAAACTATTTTTAAAATTTAAATTTTGAGTAAAATAATAGCATTTTTAAAATTTTCACAAAACGATATAATTTTAGATCGAATTTGATCCGATTTTCAGTTTTGGATAATTTTTTTATTTTGACCAATTTTTTAAACTAAATTGAATCACAAACTGATTTTCAGTTTTACCGATATGTAGACCGATATTGATCTGATCCAATTTTGAAAACACAACTGAAAGCAACTATCTTTCGCATAATCCGAAAAGAATTGCAGCAGCTCTGCTCGGCAAACATCCAAATCGAGCTTTAGCTCTCTCTCCCGCAGTAGCTAAAACAAGACCACCTTCATCTCTGAAAATCACTCCCAAACCTATCAAGCAATTGTCAGGGTCCACACTAGCATCACAGCTCGTCTTAATTCATCTTTTGCATCTAAAGCATTAAAACCAGTAGAGGGAGAGATATCACCCATCCGAACAAATTTAAACTCCTCCCTATACCAAGCAGCTCTCAGACCCAGAGCATTCGGAGTTGTGGCAATCCCTTCAAACACTAAATTATTACTGTCGTTCCATATAAACCATAAAATAATCATTACCAGCTCACAATCTTGTTTATTAAGATTGTTTCGGATAAAAGACGACCAATCTAACTTTGATGAACCGCGAAACCCACCAAATCTTAAGCCAAGAGGAGAAGAACGCCACATTGCTTTAGCCCACTCACAATGAATAAAAATATGAACTAGATTCTACTCCCGCTATTACATCTTGGACAAACTCCTGAGACATTAATCTTGCGACGAATAAGGGAAGCATTGCGATGACATTAAATTTTGATCTGTTTTTGGTCTTTGATTGTAAAATTTGTGATAGAAATTTTGTTCTTCTCATTATTTTTGTTGATTAATCTATGAAAAATACAGATTTGTGAGTCTTAAAGTCTCTCTTCAGGGCCAACATTATGTTTTTAATGCAATCGATTTTGTGATTGTTGAGAATAAAGTGGCTATGAGGTATAAGATGAAAGGTAAATTTTAAAATTTTAAAAATTTAAGATACGTTTATTTATTTTTTTTCTAACTAACAATAAGCTCCTTTTATTTCGTAGAAAATATTTTTCAAGAAATTATTTTCTATATTTTCTCAATTTCATGTATTTAGAAAAATTGGTTAATGAAAAATATTTTCTTAATCAAAAAGAGAACTAAGACATTTTTAAGGAAAATGATTTCTCATTTTGAAAACGTAAAGTTAATTTTTATATTTTTGACAAACTCATTTAAAAGAAAAATAAATTATATAAATACATATATTTATTATCACTGATTATCTTTGATTACTGACCTATCACAGGTCATCGTGAATCATCAGTGATCTTCAGTAATAGGTGAAATCCACAAAAATTTTTATTTTTAATGTATTTTTTCTTATATTATATAATAAATAGTATAAATATAAAATACTTATAATCTAAATTTTATTATAATCTTATAAATTAAAAGAAAATTAATATTTTTTATATTATTGTAAGCACCAAAAAATATATTTTTTAGAAAATTTACATCAAATAAATTATTTTTCATCAAACAAATTGAACCTAAATGTGTTAAAATTGAACAAAATGACACTAATCTAATAGAATGAAATATAAAAATATTTTAATATATAAAATATAAAATCAAAAATTATTTAAGATAATACCGAAAACTTGGGACAATAGCATTTAGCCCCTATTCAAAGTGTAAAGACCAAGGCGCATTACGGTTCAAGTTGAGAAATTTTATACAGATCAGAGTGTGAATTACCCTCCATCCTTCTAACGAAATTTTTTTTTTTCTCAATCTTTGTTTTTATAGGAATTCTCAATCGCCCAGAGATTCTCAATATATTTAATTTTTTTGAGTTTCACATCATTCATTTTAGAAGTTCTGTTGGGCAAAAGGTGTAATCCCCACCCCACTCTCATAAATAGAAAAATGGAGATTTATCACCTCGTTATCATCCCTAAATGAGTGACATTTCTAAGTCATTGACACTTCTTCTAACACTAACTTCATTAATTTTCACATTTGATGGTAATGCACTCTAATCACTAATTGCCTTCGCCTCACTAATAAATTTTTTTTTAAAAAAAACAAAGCTCTTTATGACGAGGAGGAAATTTATGCACACATCCATAAAATGGCCCTTCTGGTCCACGTCGGGGTATTTGTTTGCTAAAGCAATTATTGATGGGTGGAAGTATAGATCAGGTCACCGGTTTTTGCCTCAATGGTAGTTCAAAGAAGGAAGGTGGCTTTATCAGGTCTTTATTAACCTTTTGTGATATAAGACGATTAGTGCTACCATCCATTTACAACAAAAAAAGTAGTGGATGTGGATGCGTCCTTAGATTTTACACTTTTAGAGCTACTAATTCCAATGATATCTTGATCAAATAATATATTACCGGCATTGTGTGTGATTATAATATAATTTTTTAAGCTATTCAAAATTTATATTTATTTAATAATGGAATATTTTGTTACATAATTGTTCAATTAGAGTTTTAGAAAAATAAAATAATAATGATAATCTTATTTTAAAAAATTAAAATCAAACATAATAGTACTAAAATTATTTTGAGTTTCAAATTTACGATAATATTTTTTAATAAAAGTGTCTGAGAAAGAAATTTTCATTATATTTGTGTTGTTGATTTTTTGTTGCGCAAGAAAAACGAATTTTCTTCATAGTACGTTAAAATTTAAGGTTTTATAGTATCATATTATTTTTAAAATTTAAAAATAACTTAATTATTTTTTAGGTTTATTATTAATTTCAAAAAGTAATTCTATATGCCAATATAATAAAATATTATCGAACACAATTTTGAAATTAAAATTATATATTTAAAACTTAAAAATTTAAATAAAAAGAAAAAAGAAGAAAGGATAAGCATCCATAATGAATAGTATCTACCACTTTGGACGGTCAATCAGTCGTCGATATATTTTAAGTATGCAATTTTAAGCACCACCACAAATATAAGTCACTTTGGCTTGGCTTTTGTTGTTTATGATATTCCTGTTTAGATATTTATTTTCGAGTAACTAGGGAAAGGAAATTTTACATTAATAATATTGAAATTATGATGTCTATTTATAATTTACATTTTTTAGTAAATTAAGATTCTCATTTAGAGACTTCATCTTTTCTTTTTCTATTTTTTAGATTCTTTTTACTACATTAGATGAAGCATTTCCTTATTTTATATTTATACCACACAAATTTAAAATTGATCATATATATGCCATGCTAATTGAAGAAGTGGTAGAATAGATATCATCTATTATTTTTTAGGGAATGAAATGAATCTTTTATTTGTAAATAAAATGTATATATTGATTGATAGATTAAGAGATATATAAATTTATAGCTCTTTTGAATAATCAAAGTTTTTTCAGTATTCTCCAATCAAACTGATATAGTATAATTTACTTCCTAATAAGTGTATTTCGCTTAGTGATAATTGATAACTAAAGTTCAATTTTAATATTTTTCAAAGCCTGAATATTTCAAAAAGGTTAAAATTCACTGTCCGAAATGACAACTTCATAACTTCAAAAAGTAAGAACATAAAATTTTCTAAAAAATAATAAATATTCACAAAAAATGACTCAATACTTTTATAATAAAAATATATTAATATTAATAGATTTATATTTCAAAAACACATATTAATCAGATTTGAATTTTAAGATTTTTAAAGACAAATCTGAATTTATTAAAAATATAAATAAATTAAAAAAGTTCATTATCGACCAAAAAATAATTTATAATAACCCAAATTATATATATATATATATATATATTATTACTTATGTGTCAAAATATCAAATTGTAAACCAATAATATGTCAAACAAAAAGTTCATATATATATATATATATATATATATATATATATATAGAGAGAGAGAGAGAGAGAGAGAGAGGCTATTTGTTTAATACATTATTGATTTGAAATTTTGACATACAAGCAAATATATATATATATATATATATATATATATATATATGCCTGTGTGTGTGTAAGTATAGAGAAATTTTATTATTTGCTCAACAAATCACCTATAACAAATACTAATAATTTGATACATAAACCATTTAAAATATTCATGGCGTAATATGTGATATATGCTAGAAAAATATTTTAAATATTTTATTATTTATGTATGAGTTTAGATTTCTAATACAAAAATCAATTTATTATTTATTGACTTCTTAAAAAATTTTTACGTATAAAAATTAAAATCGTGATTATTTAAATAATTAATAGATTTTATATTTTTATGTATGGATTTACTATATAGATATTAGTTTTATAAAAATAGATATAAATTTATTTTAATATAATACAAAATAGCATATGTTTCTTAAATTCTTTAATAGAAATTATTTTTCCATTAGTATTCTATCTTTATATTTAATTAGACCTCTAAAAACTTTGTTAAGTTTCACTTTGATTGAGCCACCTAAATAAAATCTAATTGTAATTTTTTTATTTAAACGAACCTTTAGATACTTGAATTATTAATTTGAATTATATAACATTTAAAATATTTGGATTATTGGACACTATTTCTCCTATTTAAAAACAAATTTACTTATTAACTTTCTATTTACCCAAATTAACTTTTAAATCAAAAATATTTTAGTCGATCTAAAAGTGTTTGAATATATATATGTATAATATATATGTGTAATTTTAACATACTATAACATTAAATAAAATACATTTAAAATTAGACGACAATTTTTTATCCAATTTGAATTTATTTATGAGAGAAGTTATTCAAATTCGATCCAAACCAAATATGAAAATGATTAAAAAAATTCTAAAATCAAATATGATTTGATCCAAACTTTATCAGTGGATCAATTTGAATTGATCTAACTTACAGGTCATCTGAATGATTCAATTAAAAATATTTTAAATATTAAAATTATTTATAAATCAAAATAATTTTTTATTCTCACAAGTCTAAAGTGAGTTTGACCAGGCTCAAAACTTGAAAAATCGTCCTAGGATTTTTTTTATATTTTGACTCGATAATTTAACTTATCTACAACCAGAAATGATTCAAACTAAATCTGTTCAATCAACTTATTTGACTCATATATTTAAAACATACATTTTTTTTGTTTGTAAAATACAAAAAGTTTAAAAAGAAAAAAAGAAAATCTATTCCTACCTTTTATCCTCACTTTTTTTTTTATTTTTTTTATTATAATTTTCGATATGTAATTGGGTGCTGGAATGGCAATATGGGTGGGCAGAAGTAGGGGGCTTTCCCCATTCCCACCTCATCCTCACCCATGGAAGAAAAATAATGAAAGGTGTTCCGGTTCATTGCCATCTTTAATTGAGTGGAAGAAAAAAAAATGTCAAAACCTATTTATCTTACTTACCCTATTGCCATCCAGAAAATATGAAAAACAATTCCATTCTAGAAGTGCGTAAAGAAGAAATGTAAATGATTTTGCTGCCCGACAATCTAATATTTAAACAGGTTAAATTGAGTCAATACCAATTAAACTCCATGATCACCAACATATGGTCTCCTGGAGGATGATTAGTGTAAACTTTTTTGGTCTTAATTGGTGATTAAAATATGTAATTAGTGGTTGGGTTGGTTTGGGGGTTCAAAGCAGTGTATTGTCCCCCTCTTTAGCTAGTGCTGTCACTAATGGCTCATCCAAGAATCAACTCTCAAATTCTCAAAAATGCTTTTTATTCGATTTCATGTGCAGGCCACTAAACATGTTTGTCTCCTTCCCCATTTTTTGACTGTCTGATGAAATGATGAAATCAAGAACGTGAGGATCATAATAATAAGCACATTGATCACTAATCAAAAGTGCTGTTTGGTACCACGGAAAAAGGAAGAAAAATCTTGGACATGTAATGGATGGAATTTTGACTACCTCACACCATACCCATTATATACTTAATGGTCAAGAGCACAATATGGAATTCTATGAAAGTGATGCAGCCCTATTTAGCACTTCTTTATGCTTGTTGAAAGAGTGCTTTTCATGGCTTTCTTTTTATGCCAAAAATGTTTCAAGTTTTAATTGAATAAATTACAAAAGAAAGAAAGAAAAAAAAAAAAAAGGAGACTTTATTGCTTCCATTAATTTATTCATAAAACAGTATCAAATTAATTAATAAACCTTTAGCATTAAGCTAACTTTAATGAGGATTAATTGCATACAAATCTGCCTCAATAGATTATTCAGGTCACATATTTTATGTAAATAACCTTTCGAACCATTTTGTACTAATTTTGAACAAAGTATTGACAAAATTGTTTCATGTTATGCTTATTAAAGTTTAAAGATGACTAAAGTATCAAATTTATTCCCGAACTTATATCATTTCATTAAAATCACCTTTGATTATATATTATTTCATCATAAAAATCTAAAATATTAGTTGAAGTGGATATTAACTTAAAAATGACAAGTGGACGGAGCGAGAACTATCGTTCATCTTTTTATTCCATCCTTCTGATGGAAAGAATTTTTTTTCCTATCTCTACTTTCGTAGAGACTTCTCGCCTCACAAGAATTTCCTAAAAGACAAAAATTTTATTTTTTTATTATTTTTAAATTATTTTTAAAAAATATAATTTATTAAATTATAAAATAAAAATTTTAAACAATACTTATGCACACCATTATACTTCTATTTAACTTATTTCTCCTTATATCTATTACAATTGGATGAACGAGCAAAATTATTACTCCACGAAAACATCGTTTTTTTGCATTCTTTAATTAATAAAAATTTATTATCAAAATGAAGTTGTATTTTTGAGATTTAGAAGAATCTGTGTTTTTATCGAAGTATATCTGAGTCCAATTTTCTTAAATTGCATTTATGACACACACACTCTCCTGAGCTAGTATTTTAGGCTTTTATGATGAAATAATACAAGATCGAAGGTAATTTTGACAAAAAAAGATATTTATGATGAAATAATATAAAATTAGAGGTAAGTTTGACGAAATAATACAAGTTCATGGATAAATTTGAAGAAAAATTTCATTTTATGTTTTATTTTCACTTTGGAGCAAATTCAAAGGTTTTTTTTTTTTTTTTGATACTTTAGCCAATTAAAGACTTAAAATAAACTCTCATTAAATGTCTAGAAAATATACAGTCCTAAGGATTTAATTAGATAACACATCTCATAAGTGATCACATCTCGTAAGTGGTCCTAAATCTATAACATTGAGTAAAATATCATTCATTTATATTTGCAGTTAATATTGTAAACTTATCATTTTTTTTTAAATAACAGAAAATATTTTCATTTATAAAGAGTCACACAATATTTACAAAAGAAAATAATTTTATAATTCAAAGTTTTAATAAGAAATCGATCATCAATACTGCTAATAGTTGCATATTGACTCTACTTTGAAATCCTTATTCTATTTTTATCATGATTATTCTTCGATGACTCTATATTTTTTTCAATTATGAAGATTCTCACCAAATATGGTGTTATAACACGATATAAACTAAAATTCATATAATAAACCGAACCATATTTGAGAATGATAGCCAATAATATATAATTATATATTACTAAACAATCAATTTCAAACCACTAAAACTCTAAAAAAATAAAAGACGAAAACTCCTATCAAGAGAAATAAAATAATAAATCTAAAACAAAACTTTTAAGAGAGAGACAAAACAAAAAAAACTAATAAATAGGGTAAAATAACATATTTTATTAAAGAAAATAGAGGAAAAAAAAAACTTGTTTCCGATAAAATATAATGATGGTAAACCCTAACACACTAAAAAAAAAAAGAGTTGTTTTCAAAGAAAAGAGAGACAATAATGTAGACTTATCTGTTTAATATATATTTTAATCATATTTTTTATATTTGAATTAATCCTTAATTTTAATCTATTAACTATATTATGTTTGTTTCTTTATATGTTTGAATATTTTAAACATGTTTTACTCTCACTATTTTCTTACTCAACTTATTTCATAAGAAAAAAATAGATTATGTTAAGATAAATAATTTAGTTTAAGATTATGCAAAACAAGTAATTCATAACCACTATGGATATACAAGACAAGCAATTTATCTTAAAATAAGCAATTTATCTTAAAATAATAAGCATATATATTAAAAATTAATATACTTTAAGATTAAATACTAAAGTAATATAATATTATTTAGTTGAAAATAATTTCGAACTCTATAGATTCAAGAAAACTATCAAGGTTAGATGAAATTGAAATTAATATATAATAATAAACATGATAAATAAATTAACATGATTCACAATCATGAAATATTCATAAATTCATAATCTAACTTAGTAATATAGTTTAATTATAATAACTAAGTCATTTATGCAACAATTTGATAGAAATATCTATGTTTTATCTAATGAGCTAAACTAGCATGGGATACTCAAGTCTAAATACAAACAATTAGCATCAACTCAAAAATTAAATATTACTTATAGGCTATGGCTCAATAATTCCTTGCAAATTGAAATCAATATTTGAAAATACTCAAATTAATTATTTTAGTTTAATTAGCAGAAATTTTATAGATTATAATTCAACTAAATCTATTTTTTAAAATAATTAAAATTCATTTTCTTTTTTAGAAAATGATACTTTTTAATTTTATTTTTTAAAATTACATTCCTCTCCTTTTTCTTTACTCTCTCTCTCTCTCCTCTTTACAAAAAAAAATTACTTTCATCTTTTCGAAATTGGTTTATATCCACTGCTCACTTCACAGTTCATATACCAAACCAACTCTTTACCTTTAGAAGAATCTATCAACATACTCTCTTTCTTTTCTCTTCTAAAATAAACACTTTCTTTTCCTCTTTTTCTCTTCATAATGCTAATCAACAATGACCCATCTACTCCTCTTATTGTTGATAAACTCGAGCGCTACATTTTCTTCATTTTCACTCCTAAATTGTTGGAGGAGCTGTTGTTCAGCTTCATTATTGTGAATGATAATTTGTATCATATTGTGTTTAATCATATCATACCAAGACATATGTATGATGTAAACATATGCAACCCAAACAAGACTCATTTAAGTAATTATGTGAGAATTTTCAATTTTAGTACAAACACATTTATGAAACAAGTTATATAATATGACCTGTATAACCCATTTAATTAATCATGTCATAATAGAAATTAGTGTGTCATGATACCAAAAATACACATTTAACTTGGTGAACACAAAAAAATTGAAGAATATTTATTTTTAAGCTAAAAAATATTTATATATGAGAAATTAGAGAATAGAGATTGAAACCCTAAATAGATGTACTGTTAGGGTTAAAAATATTTTCTTAAATTGTGTTTAAACATGTGTACTTATGTCATTTATAATATATTAAAGTATTAATTTGATTATATAATCATGTCTATTTGTGTTTATGGCAAGTTAATAAACGAGTTGACTTGTTTATGAACTGAACCTATTTATTCTAAACTTAAATCCACTTAACTTAGTCGAGTCATCTTAAAAATTGCCAGTCCTACACCCTACCTTTAATCTAACTGCCTTCTTATCAAATTGATAAGTCTGTTTAAGTTTCTATTTAGCCTTTGTATGGGTCCATTTTCGACTTCTCTAACTTATGCCTTAATTTTGCAGAGGATAGGTCCTGCATTCATTCTAGAGTTATGATTTATATGAGCATTGCTTATTATGGGTTATTATTCTTATTTACATACCTCTAATTTTTTCTATTCTACAACTCGATAATAAGTATAAACTTTGTTGTCATTCCTCATCACAATCAATATTTTGAAAAAAGAAAATTGGAAAAGGTGGAAGTATGGAATTTCTTTATTTAGTATCTTTCATTTTCAACCTTTTATTCACCAATCTCATTGCCCTTGGTAAGTTAGAAATTAAGTCTCATCTTATACTAATATCATTTTGAGTCATGTTATTATTGTTGGTGATGTTGGTGGTTAGATAGCATGGGAGAATAAAAGGTCTAGAAAATTAGAAAACATATGAGGATATTTTTTAAAAAATTTATTTAATGAAGATAAGTTGATTTTTCTACAAGATTGAAAAAAGAGAAGAATGTAATTGATTTTTCTACAAGATTGAAAAAAGAGAAGAATGTAATTTTAATGATTGAAAATTAATTTTTTTTTATCAATTTCTAACATAAGAAATAAATTTTAGTTGTTTTTGTAAAAAAAAAAAAAAGAGTTTAATTCAATCACAAACTACAAGGTTTATGCTAATTATGCCAGAGTAATTAATTTGGATATTTTCAAATATTGACTCAAATTTGGAGGGAGAAATTGACCTATAGTCCTTTTTTATTTTAAAAGACAAACTTTGTAGAATAAACCAAATCAATCCATAATGTTTGAAGATATAAATAAATATTTAAAGTGCATAGAACTAAATGATTATTTATACTACTATTATAAAATCAAATATAAAAAACAAATCAATTGTTTCTAGAAACATTAATAGCAAACTCAATTGCTAAATTATTATGGTCCACCACTCCAAGCTCAATCTATTTATGCCTTTTTGATTCTTACAAAAGATATTCAATTATTTGTTAGTATCATATACTAAACAAACCATAAGATATATAAATTAATTTAATCACCATCAACTAATACTTGAAGATTAGGCTAGTTTAGCCTTTTCTTCGTTCAATTAATATATTTCTTATAGTTTCTTCTCCAATAGCCCTTTTTTTGTTGTAATAATAATTGCCTTTAAATTTCTCACTCTATCAGTGGGGATAACTACCTTTTTTGTACTTTTTCTTGGATTTTTTTGCTATTTTTTATTAACCTTAAAAGATTTAAGTAGTGTAATAGAGGCCTTTTTGTTCTTAAGGAAACTCTTAGCAATGTTAAACAAATTCAATAATTTGAGTAAGGAGTTCAAACTTATTCATGGTAGGATGTACATATTGCAAGAATAAGTCAATACTTAGCTCATTAGTTATGACAAAGCCTAGTTGTACTACTTTCCTAATATAACTAATCATTTTCAACATATGCACATTAAACACATGAGCCTTCTTGCATCTTGCAACCTTAAAGTAACATGAACGTCTCATACCTTTTAACCATATCTTATGCATTAAATAATTCCTTTATATGTACAAAAATGGTGCAAGCACTCATGTTCTAATATTGATATTGAAGTTCAAGGGGCCATACTAACTAGCATCACATATATAACTTGTTTATTGTCATTTATATCATGATTGTATACCTCAACAATAGCTTTATAAGCATCCTCAATAAGGCCAAGTGATAATGGTTACTTAAGAACATAAAGCTACTTTAATAATTCTTAAATTTCAATAATAGTCTATGAAGTTTATACTAGTAATATTGTTGGCATTAGATATGTTTTTTACTGACAGTTTATTACTCATTTAATCACATATTAAATCAAAATAAGTTTCATATGTGCATATTTTTTTTATCATTTTAAATAAGGTATTCAATTTAGTGGACTTCTCCCATTATTTTTATATGATTTAATTGCACTTACTATTAAATGAGAATTAAAGCAATTAGAAATCTTAGTGGGCTAAGATCCTATCAAATTTACCTGATTTTGAGTAACCTCAAAACAAATCAAAATAAATTCTAAAGATAATGATATAGTTTGTCAATCACATCATATATATGTTATCTTTTATATCAATCTGTGACAACACCTTATTATAAACATATCATATATGTTTTGCCTAATTATGCCTCTAATCTTACATGTTCAAGGTTAATGCTTATCTTAAACATTTAAAACTAGCTAAGTAGAACTCATTACTTATAAAGCATATTTGTATTAGAAGTACTCTAAGTAACGTCAATAAGTTAATTGATAAATAGAATTTTTCCTTCATGCTATTATAATAAAAGGTATCAATCATGTTTGAGAACGTATAATTAATATAATTTGACAAAGGTCTTTATGAATTATCTTATTTAGACAACCATATATTGGTACAAATTTAGATAAGGTCCAATAACATTGCATAAAAGCATACATTATATATCATTTATATAACATACACCACAAAGCATGTCATTCTAATTAGATGATTGTGAACTTTTATCTAAACTAGCATCCTTGAGCCACATAGAAATGTTAGATGGTCAAATCTTAAGTAAATAAATCTTTTATTGTTATACCTTGATGTCTTCATCACACCTTCATGAATAATACTTTGAGTTACAACAACTATTCTAGTTACATTCTTAATATCTAATAAGTTATTTGACTATTACATAATCTTTAGAAAAAATCTCAAATTACATTTGAGAAAAATGTGATGAGAAAATAACTTTTACAATCCTAAGAGAAAGTAAGAGAGAGGGTACATAGTCACAATTTATTAGATGAATCTATAAAACATTATTTAACCATCCATGACATTCACATTTGCATACTATAGACCATAATCATCCATCATGCATAATAATCACATTATTATAAGTTATTAGCTATATGACCCCAAGGTTGATAAGATATTTGTCTTGATCATATATTTAAATAATAGATAAATGATAACAAAATATTAAAAAAGTTATAATATTTTTTAGCCTTTGTATTTTGATAAGACTTATTTTATCTAAATTTTAAAGATAAAGCAAAAATGACAAGCTTTGTAATTAAAGAAATGCTTTTGAAAATCAATCCTTATTAAATTTGTGTGTAGCCATTGTAATAATTTTAGGAATCTCCATTGGATAAATCAATACCTATTGAAACTCAAGTGAAGGCAAAACATTAAAGTAGCCGATAGCCTTTGGAAGGCAAGTTGACCATATGCCTATAAAAGAGTATAATTTGAACCAATATGTTGAATAATTTTGGAATAGCCATAAGATTATATGGTTGGAAATTGAATATGTCTAGTTTTCATGTAATCAAACAATGCACAAATTCGAAATTATAGAAAAAGTTATGGACATTTTAGTAGAGGAAAGTCGTGTTAAATTTCAAGTTGTTATACATATGAACCAAATTTAAAATGCTTGATAAGTCAATTTACAAGTTGTTAGATGATGAGGCATATATAAAAAGGCATCTAATTGGTTCTAGTTTTTAGAAAAATAAACGGATCTTAATTTAGACCTCTATAGAGAAAGTTATAACTATTTTAGTCAGAGGTATATGTACAAAGTCAGCCTAATGACTATTGAATGTCACCAATGCCTATAACAGTTATGGAAATTAAAAAAAAAAAGCCCATGAAAAATTTATATAAGGCTATTAGTTTTATCTAAGTTTGAGCCACTTTAATGCTTATTAAATATTTTAAACTTTGCCTAAAAACTATAATGATAACTAATTTTATATTTAAAGTATTTTTAATTATTTTAATGGACCTTAGGCTACATAAGGATATATAATATGATCTTAGGAATGTTTTCTAACTTATAAGAAGCTTGAGAAACATTTATAAAGGGCATTATTTTTTGTAAAGATAAACAAAAGTTTAATGTACATATCTTGTATTAGTGAGAGTCAATGTACATATCCTATATTAGTACATATCCTGTATTAGTGAGAGTCAATGTACATATCCTGTATTAGCATGAGTCAAACTTTCTTACTAAATTGTATTTACTACCTACTAAGAGACTTAAACACTTACTTCAAAAAAATTATTTTAAGGCATATAGGTTTGTACTTAGCCTGCAAAATCTCTAAGGTGGATTTTGATGTCTTAAGCCAAAAAAAAAAAAATTATTATAGATGATTTCTCTTGAGCCTAAGAAAAAGAGAGGTTACTCCTATATTGACAAAAGGAAAGATTATTCTTGAGCTTATAAAAAAAAGGTAGAAGTCTAAGTAGCTACTTAGAAAGTAGATGTATAAATATTAGAGAACCACTATAAATTCTTATGTTTTCACTTTTCTTCTACATCTCCTTTTTGAGACCTAGAGTGAATTTATATGTACTTATTTCACTGCCAATAATATTCAAAGAACTTCTAATAAGTTTTAAGTTTTTGAAATCACCCAGTTCACTGCTCTTTTGAGTTGCTATCCTCATCAACAAACCAATATAAGCATAATAATAAAAAAGCATGTACTAATTTAATATTTTAAGCTCAAACAATATGTATATATTTGATTCAAAGGTGTACGAAAAAACTTTTCTTTCATATAAAAAACACTAATCACATTATACTTTTTTTTATATAATTTTAATTGTAACAGAATAACAAGTCAACACATATATATGCACAATAAAGTTTTCAATGAAAACTAATTTTCATTTATAAGCTTATGAAATAGGACCTTTCTTTATTTCATACTGCTAATTAAATTATAAAAACGTATATGTAAAACTTGATAATCAAGTAATTCATACAAATTTCATAATTAGGATAAAAAAACCATTTTCTTCTAAATAAGTAACTAAATACAACTTATAAACACTTTCTTAATTGCATACTAGTTAATAAAATTGTTATATAACTAGATAAATTGCAATTTAAGTAAGCAAAGTGATTTGAACTATATGAAACACCTAAACTTAATTTAATCATAATTAAAACACTTTTTAAATCATGTTTAATCTAATCAAAATAGAAAACCATAAATAATTTAGTTACTAATCTTAATCATATTATTATCTAGAATAATTTAGACATGCATAAACTATTTACGACATGCATTCTGGCAAGGTAAGTTAGTTTATATGTTTCAATTTAGGACACAAAATTATCTATAAGACAAATAATAGGAACTAAAAACTAAAGCAAATAAGGATTGTTTAATTACATAATTCAAGTTATCGTAAAAACCTTTATTGAAAGAATTAGGTTTAAGGTTTAGAAATCTAAACCAACTAGGACTTTATTAAAACCAACACTGATTTGGTGCTCACCATCTAAGAAATCCTTAAAACAACTACCTCCCTCCCAATGTGGTGGTGGCGAGCCTAAAGTCGCAAAAGTGTAAGGGGAAAAGAGGAACTCTTCTTCCTCTTTATTATGTGAAATTTATATACGACATGCGATGGGGTTATATTGCAGCCTCTTATTTCCTTTTTTTAATGGATGCACTACTTCATACTATGGTGATAGGGCATTGCCTACTTATAGCTATCATTTAAGGCATACAAGTTGAAACGACCATTGATCTCTCAAGTTTGTTACAATAAATACATCACAAAGCTTATTTTTATAAAGAAAATAAGATAGAATTTTGAACAAAATTATTTAATCAAATTTTTATGATTAAAATAATTTTAAATCTCCAAAATCAATAATCAAACACTATAATTTAAGTTGAAATAATTTTAAGCTTAAAACATGAACTTTAAGCTTATTAGGGTTCTAAAAACCTTAGTTCAATATGAGTTTCATGATCTTTCAGTATTTAAGGAAATAAAGAATACAAAATCAAGAAACAATTCTTCAATCTTATCATTAAAATTAAACCATATATGAATTCAAAATTCATATGCAAAGAGCTTCACAATCTTCATTAATTGAAGTTTAAGCACAAAGCAGGCTTAAAAAATTTTATGCAAATGATTTCATATCACAACTATTACAAAATCCTAATTCAACATGTTGATGACTAAAACAAAATTTTAAATGAGCTTGAAGCAACAAATTCTAGTATAGAATTGATTAGCATTAATTGTAATACTGATATAAACATTAAAACTATATTTAGCATCAAATAAATGTATACTATAAAGGCATCTTTTTTAGTATATTACTAGAAAGGAAGTCTATGGAATGAAAGTATACTACAGAGGTAGTTATAAAGGCTATTACACCAAAGTACTATCTATTACATTAAAGTTTATTCTTAAAAATTCCTAATCGATATTCTATTAGGATTAGATATTGATGGTCATTGAGATTACGACATATTATGTTTTTTTTCTTAAGGGTCAAGGAAGCTACTGATCTCATATTTAAAAGTATGTGAGATACTTGAAACTAATAAGTGCGTGTTAGAGAATAAGTTTACTGAATGACTTAAGAAGAGATGACCACATAGAATAATGCATACTACAGTTCACTTTTATAAGTCATGCGCAAATAGTCCTTTGACTTTAATCTTCATAGTATCTTATTAAACATTATTATACTTTGACTTACAACTTTTATTGTCCTAACCATAATTGGCATATAAGGCCTATTTTGGCTATTATATGAACTAAACAAAGGTAGTAACCAATCAAGGGAGGATTTATTAACATATGCATTAGGTGTATGTCATATTTGTTCTTTTTAGTATTAACCATAAAGTCTTTGGTTAAAACAAAATGATAGTTAGAAGAATGCCTTTTGAGTTACTCATTAAAGTAGTAACTAGTGAAAGAACTAAACATAATCAAATTTATGTAGAGTAGACATATATCTATAATCTATATTGGATATATCTATAATCTATATTGGATTAAGGCATATTTAGTGAAAGGATCAAATTAATTTGTTAATCCAGTTGCTAAAAGTATGTGATAAATATCACAATGAACATTTCTAATTAATGAGTGGTCATGACGTGTAACGTAGACACTAATTATAATCTTTAAACATAAGATCAATTAAATGGAGGTTTAATGATAAATTAAAATGTTCAATTTATCTAGTTCTAAATAAAAGAATTAGAACTATGATTCATATTTAATGTCAACAAGTTAGAAAGCCTAAAAGGTAACGCACGCAAGGGCAATCATAAGAGACTAAAACGGAGTAAGTATATACTCAATAGCAAGATGCATTCAAATATTAAGGACTTAATTATAAGTACTTAATTAGTATAAGGATCAAAAGATAATTTGGCCAAAAGGGCTAAATAACTCTCATATGGATTAGGTTTTTATAGTTTCCTCTATATATATATATATATATATATATATATATATATATATGAATGCTTGAGTGGCCAATCATAAAACTTGGAAAACCTATAAGGGAACTAGCATCTTTTTGCCTACCACCTTTTCCTCCTTAAAAGTTCATTCAACTATAACAAGCAAATATGGAATTCTTAGGATTATCTTTCAGATATTATTAGAGGTCATACATGTTGATGATTATGGTTGCTATAATCCAATCAAGTTTTGGGCAATGGAGATTAGAGATTAAGAACATAATCATACCATGCATTAAAAGGATATTTAGATGGAAGTAGGTAATAAAACTTTAATTTTTAGTTGCATTTATTTTATACATAATCAATTAAATTAATTCCCAACATAGGCATGTTCAATCTCAAACATGGTGAGCCTCTCATATTCCTTATCTTTTACCTAGTCCCATTAGGTCAAAGAGTTAGCTAATTACAGTGCTAATTGTAGTGTTCAATTTATCCTTTATACTTTTATGTACTTACAATTAAGTCTAGAAAATTAAGAAAACATCTTTCAATTAAATATAATTACTTAAGTTCATTTTAATATCTCATCAAATCTCCCTTTGTGTAACGTATTAAGTTTCTTAACATAATGACATTAAATATAAGTTATAATTTTGAACTACTTATTTAGTTCATCATTTAGTTTTTAATTAATTACAAATATTTAAAAATCATAATTGGCTTCTAGTAATATATTATGACTCTCAATTATTAAGAATGATTAAGGTAGTTTAATTTAACTCTTCAGTAGAAAGTTTCTTAATGTAATTCAATTCTTTCATTGTGCGATATCCAATCAAAACATAAAGGATAAAAAATTGTCTCCCTTATAGTGTTTGATTATTATTAGTTCTTATAATTAATCATAGACTTGATGATGTATAGAAGATAATCTTTTATTTATCCATCATATCTCGTGCAAGATTTTGAAAGTCAATATTAATTAAAAAAATATGTAAGATACCAATGCTTTTACCTTAGGCAATGGAACTTATGTTGATCACTGGTTTATCTCCATATTCATATTATACCCACAAGATACTTGACCTAGTACAAATAAAAAAGGGTAAAAAATCAAGGCATAATAATTTTTTGACAAGATATTACGATGATCTTAAATTAAAGAATCACTTACACAACTTCCACAAGAGATTTTCATAGACATATTAGTAATATTTCAAATGAAATCCTAAAGCGGGCTATTTAGTGAACTTATTCTCAAATAAACATCTGCAAATTTATTTTAAGTAACTCATATATTTTAACCTATATGATGAGTTACTTACATGACAATCAAGTAAGAAATATAACATGTATGATCCCACAAGTTATGATAAGACATTTACTAGAAATGATTTACGAATAATATTTTGATGTAATGAGTATCTCATTGTTATTATCTCATTATAACTAACATTGCAAAATATATAATTAAATTCTATGAACTTTCATCTTTAAGTATTACCATATTTAATATAAGCGTATGTAACTTAATACTATCATAATATGAAAAATTATAAGATGAATAGTCCAAATATGTAATTTGACATAAATAATATATAAACTTTGTCTAGTGCATCTTTAACCAACCAACTGACTATAGGAACAAAGGTGAAAGAGAAATAAGAAAATAGAAAAACGAGCAGAAAAATAAAATCCACATCATCATATTTTATAAAGTTTTATACCCATTTCCATCAATTTAATAAATAAAATAAAATAATAATTAACTTCAAAAAAGAGATTCAACGGATACAGTTATAACATATGAATGAAATTATAAAATTGTGATAAATTTTGAATCTTTGGATTATTAGTCGGTCTTCTTTTATTTCAAAGTGCCGTCTTATATTATATACCTAAATGTATGTAGGCACTAAAGTGATATAACTCATTAAAACTTGTTGACTATCTTTTGCTAGTTTTTCCTTTTTTAAAATCACTAGGTCGTAAAAGATCAACAAGTTCTTGAGTGCATCTGTGTCTATAGCTGCATCCCATCTAAATTTCAAGAGATTGCTTGCCGTACAACACAATATCTCAATAGGACAGACTATGAAGATTTTATAATGTTTTCCTTATTAAAAGAGAACATCTTTCATTTATCTCAATAGTCGTAATTATGATTAAACTGAATATAATGATTTAAATTATTTAACTCATTGCTTATGATCTCCTATATAGCTTTTAAATTATTTTAATATCGTAAGACCTTTCTAAATAAAGCTTCTCAATGAAAATATCATAATATCTTCAAAAATTATTGATTATCACATAAAATAGAATGACAATATTCTAAAACCAACATACACTATCTTCACCTGAAAAATATAAAATAATATCCATATAGGGGACACAATACCTAAAAAAGAGAGAAGAAGATTCTATAAAGGAGAATAAACTATCTATAAATGTATATAAATTCACATAATAGAAAAATAAGAAAATAAAAGACAAATATGTTAATAAAATAATAAATTTAAATTTATTAAAAATAATAAATGAAAAAAAGGGGGGTGGGGGGGCTATCGCTAGATGACTAGGTAATTCACCCAAAACTAAACTAATAAAAGAGAAGTGGTAGCCCAAAATTTTAATATAAGTTTAGGTTAGTGGATTTGTGGTATAATTATAGCTAATGACGATTTTATACTATTTAAATAACATACAATGGGATCCTTAATTTCGATATGTAGAGCATTTGTATATAAAAACAATGGGCAAAAGAGTTAATATTGCTGCTTGTACATGTTTTTCTCTATTTAGAAGAGAAACAGATTGACTTATTAATAAGGCAACAAAGACCCCAAAAGCCAAACTCAATGGCTACGGAAATTGAAGCCATGCAAATTAAAGGAAGAGATGATTGTGCTTTGTCCATACATGCATACAATAAATTGATGTCACAAAACTTTTAGTAGTTGACTTTAGGTTTTGTGGGCTAAAGATTAATGCATTTCATCATCATTCTGTAGCCATTGGGTGGGTGCACCATAGATCGCATGCCATGTCTATTACCACTAACATATATAAAAGCAGACACTCCCTCCCTTCCTCCTCCTCTTGTGTAAGGCAACATATAGAGCCCCATAGCCCATATTCTCACAAACATAAATATTGAAGATATGGCTCTTAATATTAGGATCAAGGCACTTGTTCTAGTGTTTTTATTACTCATTCCCTTATCTTCAGGTTAGTACACAGCGTATCCTAGCCAGGTCTTACACACAGCCTAAATTATTAAAAATCTCATTATTTAATTAGCTTACCTGAAATACTTAAATACTTTGTCTTTGTAATAGGTATGGTTGAGTGCTTCAGGGAAGGCATGACGTCAAATTACTCACTTGACAAGGTAGCAAATTATCTGTTTATGCAACTTTTCAGTACAAGAGCTAAATGGGATCTAAGACAATATAACAAAGTTTATTTCTATAACTTCATTTCCTTGAGAAAAAGATAGTGGGCACTGGACTCATATCCCACATGCAATTACCTGCAGGGTGTGCCAACTGAGTGTAGGGCTTTTTGGGTTGATGATATTAATACAAATTTCTTACATATGTAACTACTTTGTTTCATTACTAACCTATGTGTGTTCATGTCTGCCTATGTGAAGAAGGGTGTCATCAAAATGGTGAATCCCAGGAAGCTCTTGATGAATGTGCTGGACTATGGCGATACAGGAGCTAGCACTAGGCATGACCCCTGGAGGAAAGGAGGCAAGCCTTAATTATTTAAATTATTCATTATTATCATATGATCATATATGTACTAGAGGTTTACCATGTCTGAAGAGATATTCTATTATATTTTCCTAGAAGTTTCTTCAGTAAAATACTATATATATATATTGTATACCTCCATTTGTAGGGGATATATATATCTAACTAATACGTACTACAGGGCGTTTAAGAAAGATGCATGATTTTGCATTGTACGTATATATCCCATGTTGGTATCATATGTCCAGAATAAACGAGAGGTCTTTGTGATATATTTCCAACAGCTAGTCACCAAAATAAAAAAAAAAAAAAAAAAAAAAGGAAGTCAAGAAGAACACTGCAATAGCATATTTGATTTATTTTTACTGTCCTTTTGATATGTGAAATCAAGAGAACAATGATTTAAAAAGTAGAATGGCATTCATAGGCCATAGTGATAAGAAGAAGGAAAAAGAAGGATTGCTTGTATATTCATCAATACTCATAGAGGGCGTCTCATCATGCAATTGGCAGATGAATTACGTTAAACGTGACTGACTTGAGAGAATTCTATTTCAATCGCTAAAAACAAAAAATTGATCGATAAAGTTACTTAAGTGTTTAATTGATGGTTTAATTACTATAACATTTGTTATATTTAACTAAATCACCTTTTATTTTATAATATTATATTAAGTCATACCTCATATTTATCCCGTTGTACTAAAAAAAAATTTCAATATTAAAAAAGTCATTTTTCTATTAATCAAAGATAATTTGATCAAAAGTGAATTTTTTATTTTATTGAGTTAATTATACTGATTCCTCATATTTAATTAAATCATCATTTACTTTTCAATATTATATTAAGTCATCATCCCCTTACATTTGTCCAATCACACTAAAAAAAATTCTTCCAACGTTCATATAAATTTAAAGGAAAAAAAATCTTTAATGCTGAATTGACTTTTTTAGTGTAACGAATCAAACGTGAGAGATGATTTAGTATAATATTGAAAAATGATGAATGATTTAATTAAATATGACAAATGTAAAAAGGTTTAGAATAATTAACCCTTAATTGATTCTAGTATATTATAATTTTCTAATTTTTGATCAAATTAATTTGCAATTGAATATTAACGTGACTTGTCTAAATTATTTTTTCACTTACTCATTATGTAGATCTATCTATTATGTATTTATTGAATTATTAGATCAAGACCATAAAATTGAACGTCAAAAGTATAAAATTAATATAATTGGACACAAATATATTCAACAAATTAATTTACTAATTAAAATTAATAATATTAATTCTTTACATCCATAAATTTGTAACTTAATTATACGTATAATGTATACTTGTAAGATAGATCTAATAACAACCACCCAAACACGTAATTTACGAGTTTACAACAGGCTACTTGTCCACTTTCTCATCAATTTGTGGCACTCGCCATCAATGTCGAAACCCTTTGGCTTTCCACCTTATATATACATTCAATTAAGATTAAGCACAAATTGATCCAGTTCAGTATTTAAAAAAAATTAAAATTAGACTCAATTCTGAAATTTTCAAAATGGAAGAAATTAAAATTATACTAAATAAGTACGGAATAAATCGAATTAAATCAATTTTTTCCTTTAATTTGATTTAATTTTTTTGATTTTTTCAAAACAGATTAATTTAATTTAATTTTAAAAATACTCAAATTAAAATATTAAATTAAAAAATTCACACTTAATGAATTAAAATTTTAGGAACTTTTAATTCAATATCTAAAAAGATCAAATTGAAATATATATATATATATATATATATATATATATATATATATATATATATATATATATATGTACACACACATGTATAGTTATATATTATAGCATTGTGATTATATATGATAAAATATACAATTTAGTAATATAAATATATAAGTATTAATATTTAATTTAAAATTTTAAATATTATATTATCCATTTAAATTATATAATATCACAAAATAGATATAAAATATTAATAATTAATTTGATTCAATTTAGCTTTAAAATTCTTCAATTATTTCAATTTTGATATTTTTAGTACAATTTTCAATTTGAACAAAGATAAGTCAAAACCATGCTCAATCCTGTTATCAATCTTTGCAGCACTTAATTGAGGCATGTAATAACATAAAAAAAATAAGAAAGGTTTAATGTTCTAAAAAAATCAAAATTTTATATCAATTTATAATTTTAATTATAATTTTTAAACATTATAATTGTACCGTACTTCAAATTTAAGTTGCAATTTTAGTAATTTGACTCAAATTTATTAAAATTTATGTATCTATATTTTATGCTGATATAGCATGAAAAATATTTTTCTCTCTTTCTCTCTTAATTGATAGTATCATAAAATAATTATTTTTCATATTAAATCACTATAAAAATATATTTTTTATGTCAATTATGATAAAATTTGATTAAATAACTAAAATTATAATTTAAAATTGAAAATAAAACACAATTACCATGTTTAAAATTAAATCAACACAAAAATATTTAAATTTTCAAATCATTAATTTAAAATAAATATATATACTATGTCTCATTTTTTTCCAAAACTCAATACAGGACAAAGAAGATAAAATGAATGTTTAAATAATAGACGGTTATTAGAAATTGAATTTGCTATTGAGGAGATAATTTTAAAAGTCAAATAATTTTAGCGATGAATATCGCAGATTTTGTTTTATAGATGCTGTGCAATCGCTCTCGTTTCTCATAGGATGTAATGAATAAAAAAATAAATAAATAAAAAGAGGAAAACATTAAAAAAAATAAAAATTAGAATTAAAAATTTTAAATTTAAAACGGTGCGTTTCAAGAAGAACCCGCCCCTTCGCTTCTGTGTTTCTATCTAATACTTATCCGCGTCCCAAAGCGTAAACTCCTAATTCCTTGGGCGCCCGCGACAGAGTCTCGTCATTACGGCCACCATACAATTTTCCATCGCTAAGCAGACCATGACTATCTCCACTCTACCTTTTGCTTTCTCTTCGATTCCAACTCTAAACGCTTCTTTCCGGCAATCACTTTCTTTGTTTCCTGATAAAACGCAGGTTTTAACTTTCAGCTCCTTCATACTTTCTGGGTTTTTTCTTTTTTTTTTTTTTTCGGGGGGGGGGGAGGCGGGGGTAAATTTAAGTTTTAGAAAAAAAAAAAGAACGCTTAAATGATAAATTTTCAGGTAATTTCGCAACTGCAAAGCGATGGCAGTGGTCGGCGAGCTTGGCGACGAAGAAAATTGGTACCATAACTATAAATTATTATATTTCGTTTTTTTGTATACAAACAAATGTCAAATTTGATTATTTTTATTGTTCTTGAATGTTGAAACGATTCTCAAAATGTTTTCTTTAATTTATGCTGCATGTGGAATTTCTTTAGCTTTATGCTGTGCTAGTTTTTGAATCTGATCGAGCTATCAAGTTCTCCTGTGGAATGCATGTAAACCGTTTCTGAATTTTAGAACCTGAACTAACTTAAGAAGGGTGTTAAAACTGTTGAGCTTGTATGTTTACTTTAGATTGGATGTAGGCTGTCTATTTATTATGAGTTGGGATAACATTTTAGCATATAAATTTCTATATTAGTTGAATTTTTCTAGACATGAGGTTCTGTGGATGATGTAAATTGCAATTATAAGAGCAATGTGGTTGCCACCAGCTAACAAAGTTAGTAGATCCTTACTATTACTCTGCAAGAACAAGAGTTAAATCCTATTCAATCCTAGGATGAAAAGAGTTGGGAGTGGGGTTTGTTCACCTCTCACTGTGAGCTGGCAATTGCATAGAAAATGTTAACTAAAATTCTTGCAACCAGTGGGATTGTGGTTTAAATTCCGAAGGGACTGAAATATGTAAGTTTAAAGATAGTCATCTTAGTAGTTGAAGATGAAGTTCCAAGTTTTGAATTCTTAGGTAATGTTTGATAGGATGTAATGTAACGTAATCGAAAGAAATTTTAGTTTAATAATTCATTGAGTTTGTATTTCATTACATTCCATTACATCCTACCAAGCATTACCTTAGATGGTTAGATTAAATATATTATCCCTTTATTCTCCATTACTAGAGAGACGAGTTTACTGTTCAGTGATTGTTTTGGCCATACTTAGAATTAAAAGTGGCCCAAGAACTTTGTACATAGTGCTTAATGCTTGCACAGACATTTTTTTTTTGTAGCCATGAGGATCATTCCACATCACAGTCAACTCATTGCGAAATGTAGCTTCTGTTTTCTAGAACCATCTTATTTTTGCTTGCTATAGTAGGTTGAAAAATATCCATTTGCAATTTCAAAATCAATAAAATTGGAATTGATTTCTGTTTTAGACTTGCAAATTTATGGGGAAGAAGCTTGCAAGTCTCATAGATATCTTATGTTTAATTAGGAAATAAGTAAAACAATGCTTGTGAAGAGCAGTGGGAATCATGCCTGCAATGTATTCTTCCTTGTGTTTTACTATATTGATCGTTCTTGGCACACATTTAAACTGCTTAGTGCCTAATCTGGTCATGATCATATGGGTTCTTCTCTTGCATCATGCTTAGTGCTTGGTGACTGAAAGCACTTAATGCATATAATTGTTCTTTCAGACAAAGAAAGATGAGATGTTGCGGTATAAACTGGAGCGAGTTCCCTTCCTTGAGGAGCGGGTGAGGAAGGTACGAGATGAGGGGAAGCTCTTGACTCATGATATTGAGAGGCTGTTACTATCAGAAGAGAACAGATTTGATTTTGTAAATGAGATAGCAGAAGAGGCGAAAGAATACGTTGAGAGCAACAGAGATGAGTATGGAGGTAAGAAAAAGGCAATCCTTCAAGTGCTCAGTAACCGCATGAATGATGCTGGGTATAACCGTCCAGAGGCATACGAGGAATCTGACCCTTTCAAGCCTGGCCCTGGTTATTTGAAGGAATTTTTTACTTGAACTCTGAAAATTAGGTATCCTATAGTGATATTGATATAATGTGATTTGTAATTAACAGTGTATCACTATACCTTCATGTATTTGTTGTCATGGGACAATGGCCGCCCGGTACCATCGCAAGTGCTTCACCGTCGCTATACCTATAGTGTATCCTATAGTGCTTTACAGTTAAAGTCTTATTTTTTGGAAGATCTTGGCAGTACATATTCTTCTTAAAATTATACTAGAAGTTAGAATTGGTACGATCATTTGTTCTAAGTTTAATTAATTCATCAGGTCAGTTTCAACCTATCAATTCAACAATACAACAGTACCAATTTTGCATGATGTTAGTACCTATAGTTTACGAAAATTATCCAACTAGAGACACTTAATGTTAAAATATTAGTAGAATTTTTCAGTTTAAACTCTAGTGTTTGCTCATAAATAGATTCATCTAGCTACTAAATGGAGACTAATTCATCTAGAGAGCTACACAATCATAGTTCATCTGACTAAATTAAACCATAGTGTTTACTCATAAATAGATTCATTTGACTACTAAATGGATACACTAACTCATCTAGATAGGTACACAATCATACTTCATCTTAATTCTTGATCAATTCGATTATAACCAACAAAATAACTATAAACTAAATCAAACTAGAAACATGGTCTCCATTTAAAACGGGCAGCACACAAATACCGCTTATCATCAATTGTACTCCTAATGTGTCGCCTTTGTCCTTACAGGGCAGCAAAATTAGAGCCACAAATTCTGTCCTGTTGGTTTCACCATAATAGCTAGGTTTTTGCCACGTCATCATTAAGGGACCCATTGAGTCCAACGCGACACCACTTCTAATAACTGTGGTCTGTAGTGATGTAGTAGGAATCTAATCGTTAAGGCAGTTAGAGGTTAAGCTTCACCCTCTTATCCTTCTCCCCAAAACCAAAATCACCACCACCGCTAGCTACTTCTCCTCTCCTGAAACTCGTTCCAAATCGGTGACCCAACTTAGTTCATGGCATTGCTAAACCCTCAGCTGGAGCGATTCTTACTAACAAAGCTCCACTACGGCAGTTCCTCCTACGTGAAACCCTCAACCAGGACCAACAACAATTACAACTTTCTTAATCATGTAAAACCCAAAACCCAATGCTCCGCTATTTTAATAGACACTCCTTCTTCTTTAACTGATGTTGTTGGAATCCGGTGGGGGTCTGCTAGCCTGCAGGGCCCACGTGAGGAGATGGAGGATGATATCATTGTTCGATCGGACGGACTTGATGGGTTCTTCTTTGCTGGGGTTTTTGACGGCCATGGTGGCTTCTCTTCTGTCAAGTTCCTCAGGTTACATAAATTGGAAAAATGATTAATGTCAAATTGATGAACTTCCCATTTTCTTAATTTTAATGCGGTCAAGAATATCAATGGAAATAGTTTGTTTTATAGAGTTCTATATAAAAATATTTATTCCTTTCAAACATCTGGTTCATTTTGGAGATTAAGTATAATTTTTATGGTGTCTACAAGCAAATGTTATAAAATAATTGTATTCCTTGTGTATTTTGCAAGAAAATTGAATGTTATTTCAAGGATTACATTAAATTTTCATTTCCTGAGCGAACCGAAAGATGCCTGTTTCTGAAATTTATTGGTATAATGTGGAGGAATGGTGGCAATCCATGTCTATGTCTGTGGAGCTATATCAATTCTCAGATGCTGTTTCTACTTTCTTTTCAATCTAATTTTCCTATTACAGGGATGAGTTGTACAAGGAGTGCGTCGCAGCATTACAAGGTGGTTTGCTATTGAGTGGAAAAGATTTCAATCCCACCGCAAAAGCATTAAAACAAGCTTTTGAAAATGTTGATTCAAAGTTGTTAAATTGGTAAGTAATGTATATGCTTTGGTTGATCCTAAAAAAGTAGGTGCATAGTGAATAGTCTCAGGATGATTATATGTTCAATATGATTTAAATTGAAGATTTAGTGGTTTTTTCATTTTGCAAAGGCTTGAAACAATTGGTGAGGAAGACAAATCTGGTTCAACTGCCACCGTTGTGTTCATTGGAAACAGTATGCTCATCATTTCACATATTGGTGACTCTTGTGTGGTAAATAATATATTCTAATGTTTCTTTCTCCTTCTGTTTCTCATGGACCTCAAGGTTGTCTCATACGTCTTGTGATGGGTTTTCAGTTTAATGAATGTCACTCCTTTTTCAATTAAAAAAATATAAGATATTATGAGGATAGGGGCAACTGTTATTTATTTTTCATATATTCTTAGTAGATATGTTGATAATGGTGCAGGTCCTTTCTCGTTCTGGGAAAGCAGAAGTGTTGACTGATTCCCACCGACCTTATGGAAGCAACAAGGCTTCTCTTGAAGAAATCAAAAGAATCAGAGAAGCAGGTGGATGGGTGTGTTTTTCTGGTCTTGATTTGTTTTTACATTTGCTTCATCTCCACAGAAAAATATGGGCAATTTCCTGTTACTTTGTCAAATATTTTTCATTTTATGTAAAGATTTGATTGTTGTTCTAATTGACATCATATCACAGTAAGAGAATTGCTTTTATGTTCTGTCTTCAGGACAGAAACAAGAGCTTCATATTGTAAGAAAATTTAACTAGCGTTTATGTCCCCATTGGTCTTCAGCTTGGATATTGGATGCTTTTAGATGTTATCAAGGATTTCATTCTCGCTCTTAGCAATTGACAATTTTGGATTTGTACATCAATGGCTTTTCATGGTTTTCTTTAGTTTAATGTTTTAATTGTCCCAATACATATCTATATCATGGAGAGTATAATGTGAAACTACACTAGTTCCTTAAATTTACAGTTTAGCTCTAACCTTACTGTAATATATGCAGATTGTCAATGGAAGAATATGTGGAGATATAGCTGTATCACGTGCTTTTGGTGATATTAGGTTCAAGACAAAGAAAAATGAGTTCAGTTCTTTTAATCCATGCTTAACATAAATTGTTATTGGATTTGTATGATAGTCAATACTTAGTAGCACATTCATGTCCTAACAATGCTGAGATTCCTGTACTTGCGTAGGATGCTGCAGAAAGGAGTTGAGGAAAGGAGATGGTCTGAAAAATTTAGTTCACGGTACTTACTATGCTTTCTATCAGATCATTTTTTAAAAAAGAAAATGAGATAGATTGTGTTTAGGATAATCTATGGCGGCTATGGTAATAGATTCTTATGTGCAAGCTTGTTTAGAAGGTAACTGATCTTATGTTTTGACAGAGTGAAATTCAATGGGGACTTGGTTATTGCATCTCCAGATGTTTACCAATTAGCTCTGGGTTCGGATGCAGAATTTATAATTTTAGCATCTGATGGTTTATGGGATTACATGAACAGGTTTGTTGATCCATTTCTGAATCTTGATCCTACATGTATTTATGTTAGGCATTTGTTAAAAAATCCTAAATATCTCTCTGTTATAATATTGTTATTTTTTTAGTCTAAGGAATGTCATGCCTACTCCCGTTTGCTATGTCCTGTTTCAGCTCAGATGCAGTTACTTTTGTTCGGAACCAACTTCAGCAACATGGAGATGTTCAGGTAACTATTTGGTTGGCCAAATCCCAGATCTACTTTGTTTTTATTTTTTCTTTTTTTGGAATTCAAATCCTCCATGAATCACTTGAAACTAAAGTTTGATTTTATAGCAAGGCAAAAATCGAGTAAAAAGGTGTATTCTTCACTCTTTCCTTGGGAGAGTTACTCAAGTTAATCAGTTAATAAAATATATAGTAATGGGTTCAATGCCATTATATGACGTATTTATGCTTATTAGTTAATAGCATTTCTTTTTAATTTTTATGTTTTGCAATTTTTATTGAAAAATTGCATAGTGAATCAGTAGCTCCATTTCTATTCCATGCAACTGTGATAGCAGTCATGCTTTAAATCTATCGCAACAAACCCCCATTTATGTATGTCACTCCATGAACCAAGAAACTAAAATTTGTGTCACTATTCTAGATTGGGAACCTAGTTTTAATATCTATATTCTGTAGATGATGTTACCACTGTTTATCAGCTAACTATCCTCTTATTCTGGTTTCAGCTAGCTTGTGAAGAACTTGCACGAGCAGCTGTGGTATCACTTGAATGGACGATTAGTCTTATTCTACAGTATACATAGTTTCTGCTTGAGCTGTTCTAATAAACTAAAGTTGTTTATATTTCAGGATCTACGTTCACAAGATAATGTCAGCATTATTATTGCTGAATTAGGGTATGCATCTGTCCATACTTGCATGATATTTACCATGTTATGCTTCCAAGCGCTAGTCTAAGTTGAGCTAACATATACTAATAATTTCACCGTAGTTATTGAGTAATTTCAAATATCTTAGCTTGATACTTAGCTGAATAAACCGATTAAGTTGCAACAAGCCTTACTTGATGTTTTTTATGCTAACTGCAAAAACTTTGTTATCTTTTTCCTTTATTCTGAATTCCCATGTACAGTATTTCCTTCTCGAGCAACAATGGTAAATTTTATATGGTTCATTGCATCTCAAACATGACACCCAATCTGGTTCTACCACCTGTTGTTAATATTATTTTTGTTTTCTTTTGGTTCCTTTTTGAGTTTCAACTTTTGGACAGGCAAACAGATTGGCAAACTTTGCCGCTCCAACAACAAAATATATTGTATGAGTTGGGTCAAGCTTTTGCCACTATCAGTATTGTGTTGCTCGGAATATGGATGTCATCTCAGCTTTCCTTATAAATTTGACAGCTCCTAACAATGTATATAAATCAATATTGATGTTTTCTTTGGATAAAATTGTATATATCAACATTTTAATACTCTCATGGTTTGGGAAATAAGGACTTAGAAAGAATAATCAAAATAATATTGCTTCATCATTTTCCACTCTTTGAATTAGAGTATGTGCTGCTGTTACCATGACCAATTCATTAAAAATTAAAGACCCATGTATACCTCATTTTTTAACTCATTGAGAGTGTTTAGGCCCATTCATTTTTCCAAAATTAAAAATTGGCTGCATGACGACGAACATTTTTCTAAGTCGGAAATAAAATTGGGTTGATTATATATTTGAAGTCAATTCTTCCTTTCTCTAAACTAGCTAGTTTTTACTGCACGAACATTGCATGTAATTAAAGTAATTATTAAATATATTAATTTAATATTTATATAAATAAATAAAATAAATTTATAAATAATTAAAAATTGTTTAGAATATATATAAAATAAAGTTTTTAATATAATTTTATTAATAAGTGAATGAAAAATAAATTTTAGACAAATGATAAAAAAACTAAATTTAAAAATTAAGTAAAAGTTATACAAAATTAATGGAAAAGCTAAATTACTAATATCAAGAAATAAAGAAAATGTTTTTATCACCCATCATCATCAATATATATATTTGTTGCAATAATTAAAATGTCAAAACAATATTATGGTAATATTTCTGTTTATAAATATATTTAAAAAAATTAATGTATAAAAAAAAAAATTTACCTTATGAAAAAAATACTTCCTTGTACACTACACTTCTAGTTTAAATTTTTTATATTTTCATTATTTGTGAGATTGCATAAAAACTTTTGTGGTAAATATTGAAATATCTTTAAATCTACATGCAATTGTCATATAAAAAAAAATATTTTGTGGTAAATAAATTTTAATATTTTGTATTATTTAATTTTGAATTTTATTGATGGTCATGGTAAAATAGATGCGCATTATACATTATTTTATTTTGAGTTAAAAAATCATTTTTAGTTGCAGTGTGAAATTCTTACTAAGAATAGTTATTGTTCTATATGTTGTTCCATGATTATTTCAATATGTATAATATTTTTACAAAATTTTTTATAAACCATCCTTGTACCATTACACAATCCCAATAAATCTAAATTTAAATTACATTTATCTTAATTTTAAAAAATAAGATATAAATATTTTTGTTCATTATTTTAGTTATTTCAAATAATTACAAATTTTAAAGATTAAAATAATATACATTATCTCTATTATTTCAAATAATAATAAATTTTAAATATTAAAATAATAATTAATTTATAAAAAATATTATCCATCAAATTAAAATGTATAGTTAAGATTATTATTGTCAATTTAAAAAAGTTTTATATCTTTTTATGTTTATAAGAATTTTTCTTATTAGCCACTTTTTACAAATAGTATATTATAGATTTCAAATATCATAAATTTTAAAATTAAAATAATAATAAGTTATACAAAAAAATATTATCTATCCAATTAAAATTTATAACTTAAGGTTATTATTGGTAATTTAAAAAAGTTCTATACCTTTTATGCCTAAAAAATTTTTTTCCTAGTGAGTTACTTTTATATGTAGTATAGATAACATAGATTCTAAATATCACAAATTTTAAAATTGAAATAATAATTAGTTCTATAAAAAAATATTATTCATTTAATTAGAATTTATAAATTAAAGTTACTAGTATCAATTTAAAAAAAAACTATACCCTTTTATATCCAAAATTTTTTTTCCTAATTAGCTACTTTTATATATAATATAGATATAGATGGTATAAATTTCAAATATCACAAATTTCAAAATTGAAATAATAATTAGCTATATAAAAAATATTATTCATCTAATTAAAATTTATATCTTAAGGTTATTATTGTCAATTTGAAAAAATTTTATATCCGTTTATGTCCAAAAATTTTTTTTTCTAGGTAACCATTTTTATATATAGTACTATTTATTATTGCACATGCATTGCATGTGAAATAATTATTAAACATATAAATTAATTAAATTTTAATTTTATATTCATATAAATAAAGAAAATAAATTATGTAAAGTTATAAATAATAAAAAAATTTTAGAATACATATAACATAAAATTTTTTAATAAATACAATTCTTTATTAATAAATGAATGAAAAAATAATGTTCAGATAAAATGATGAAAAAAATCAAATTTAAAAACTAAATGAGAGTAATACAAAATTAACAAAAAAAACTAAATAAAATAATATCATGAAATAAAAAAATGTTTTTCATTGTTTATCATTGATATATATATTCACTGTACTAATTTAAAATGTCAAAATAACATTATGATAATATTTCTATTTATAAATGTATTTAAAACAAATTATATAATAAAATTTTATGAGAGAAACACTATTTTGTAAATTATATTTTCAGAGCATTTCTTTATAATTTTTTTTATACTTTTGTTTTTTTATGAGATTGTTCAAGAATTTTTGTGGTAGATATTATTGTAGAAGAACTTTTGTGGTAGATATTTAAATATTTTTAGATAATATTACATATAACTACACATATGAAAAAATATTTTATGTTAAATAAACTTCAATATTTGATGTTATTTAACCTTAAATTTTATTGATGGTCATTGGTAAGTCTCACATAACTGAACGATTTATAGATGAATATCTACCCTAGGAATGAGTAGTTTCTTAGGCAAATGAAGACTAAAAGACCAAATGACAATGCCATCCAAAAAGTTATCATCAACAGTGCAAGACTTCTAACATTAGAAAGATCTCGTTTTCTTAATATTTGGAGATGATATAGTTTGAGGGTAAAACCATTTCTTTAATTCAAAATCACTTTAATCTATACAATAGTTATTATCAACAACTTAAATAAAAAGATTTCAATAGATAAACAGGTATCCAATTCATTTCATTCTATTTAAAATCTTGCTATTACTTGCAACTATCATTTGTCATTTTCTACTCTCATAATAATACTTTATCTAGCTTAACTGTTGAAGTGTCTGTCAAACACGCAATCCCTCTAAATCATATTTGTTGTCTTTTGTAGGGTCATTTCACACAACTTGAGATCAGTGATCATTAGTTATAACAAAACAAAGATGTACTGTAATTTTTTTTGAAATAAAAAAACATTCTTCATTTTTAACTGAAGATAGAAAAATTCTTAATGAGAAAACTTATTATCTTATATGTTGTCTCATGGTATGACATTTATATAGAAATTTTACAAATCATTCTACTATTACACAAGTTATTTAATAGACTCAAATTTAAATTATATTTTTAATTTTAAAATGAAGTAACACTAACTTGAAAAATATAAAAATCTTTATCCATTATTCTAGTTATTTCAAACAATTATAATTTTAAAATTAAAATAATATCTATTATATTAATTATTTAAAATAATCATAAAATTTTAATTAAAATAATAATTAATTCTATAAAAAACATTATTTATCTAATTAAAATTTATAACTTAATATTATTATCATCAATTTAAAAAATTTATATACTTTTTTATATCTAGAAAAAAGTTTTTCCAAAGCAATTACTTTTATAAATAGTATAGTATATATTTTAAATATCACAAAATTTTAAATTAAAATAATAAGTAGTTTTATTAAAAATGTTATCAATTCAATTAAAATTTATAATTTAAGATTATTATTATTAATTTTTTTAAAAAAATTATATTTTTTATATCTAAAAAATTTTCTTTATTAACCACACTTTTATATATATTACTAATTTTTTGATTTTGTGAAAGCGGATGCTTGGGCCTAATAAGGGCCTAACAAGGTGATGGATGGATCTTAAAATGGGAAAGAAATCAGAAATGGACCCGACCAACAATAAACAAAAATCACAAATCTTATCATAAATGTACAAAATCAATATATATTATTAATTTTAATCTCAGAATTAGTTTTAAACAATTATTTGTTGTATATCAAACAATTGTATATAACATTGACAAGTGTCATTATTTTATATTATGTTATAAAAAACTTATATATTAAAAAATTATAAATATAAAATTTAAAAATTATTTGTCATATAAAAAGACTTCCTAAATAAGAAATTAAAAAAAATCTAAAGAGTAAAAATTCGAACAAACTTTTAAACAAGAAATTGAAAAAATCTAAAAAATGAAAATTTTAAACAACTTTTAAACAAAAAATTATAAAAATTTAGAAAGTAATAATATTAAACAAAAAGCTAAAATTCAAATTTTCAAATATATAAAAATTAACAAACAGTGTAATAAATTATTATAAATTACTTCGTACAAATTTAATAAATTTTCTCCTAAAACTATGTTACATAGGATCAAATATATAAATCAATAGATAGTATTTTGTTATAATTATCTCATATATGTATATATAATTTGTAATTATCTATTAATTTTATTTTTTTATTATGAAATACTTAATATTTATTTATTTGATTGATTATCAAAAATTATCTCACTCAAATTTAATAAACTTTCTCTTGAAATTGTATTACCTAAAATTGAAGGTATGAATCAATAGACAATCCATTGTTATAAATATCTCTCTATATAATTATAAATTTTGACAAATTTATGTTCTTATTTTATTTACTTGATAATAAAATTTTAATAAAATAATAATTAATCATTCAATTATTTATTTATTTATTTAATAAAATCAAATATTAAAATTTATTTATAATTTACTGTTATAATCATCTCACGTAACATATGGATTATTATAACTTCCCTTCATGGAATCTGTGAAAAATGAATCAAACAGTCATGTCATTTTACATTTTTTAGCTAAAAATAATATTCAATCTTTTAAATAAATTAATTTTTATCGTACATGCTTGTACGTGATTAAATTAGTTATTAGATATATAAATTAGTTATTTTTATTTTTATATTCAAATAAATAAAAAGAATTAATTATATAAAGTTATAAATAATTAAGATTTTCTAAAATACATATAAAATAAGCTTTTAATAAATATAATAGTGAATAAAAAATAAATTTAAGATAAAATGATGAAAAATCAAATTTAAAAACTAAATAATCATTATACAAAATTAACAATAAATTAAAATCAAGAAATAAACAAGATGTTTTTATTGTTCATCATCAAATAGTCACAAATTTGAAATAATAATTAATTCTATAAAAATATTATCTATCCAATTAAATTTATAACTTAGGATTATTATATTATCAATTTAAAATTTTTATATTTTTTATATTATTATTATTAATTTAAAAATTTTATATTTTTATATCTAAATTTTTTTCCTAATTAACCATTTTTGTAAATTGTATAGTATATAGATTTCAAATATCGTAAATTTTAAAAATTAAAATAATAATTAGTTTTATAAAAATTATTGGCAATTTAAAAAGTCCTATATCTTTTTATGTTCAAAAATTTTTTTTCTAGTTAACCACTTTTATATATAGTATTAATAGATATATTAAAATTTATCTTAATTTTAAATATATAAAAAATAAAATAACATTAACTTTAAATATAAATATCTTTATTCATTATTTCAGTTATTTTAAATGATCATAAATTTTAAAAATTGAACTAATTATTAGTTTTATAAAAAAAATATTATCCATTCAATTAAAATTTATAATTTAAGATTGTTATTGTCAATTTAAAAATAAATCTATATCGTTTTATATCTAAAAATTTGTTTCCTAATTAATCACTTGTATATATAGTATAAATAGATAAATAAATTACATTTATATTAATTTTGGATTTTTAAAAATGAAGTAAATACTAAATTAAATATATAAATATTTTTATCCATTATTTTAGTTATTTTAAATAATCACAAATTTCAAATATTGAACTAATAATTACTTTTATAAAAAATTATTCATTTAATTGAATTTTATAAGTTAAAGGTCTCATTATTAATTTAAAAAAAAATTTATATTCTTTATATCAAAAAAATATTTTTTTAGTTAACAACTTTTATATATAATATAGATGGTATAGGCTGACATATTAATTAATTCTATAAAAAAATATAATTCATTTAATTAAATTTTATAACTTAAGATTATTATTGTCAATTTAAAAAAGTTTTACACCTTTTTATAGTCAGAAAATTTTTTCCTAATAAACCATTTTTATAAATAGTATAATATACATTTTAAATAGCACAAATTTTAAAAGTTAAAAATATTATTTCCATAAAAAATATTATACATACAATTAAAATTTATAACTTAAAATTATTATTGTCAATTTTAAAAGTTCCTTAATCTTTTATGTCCAAAAAAGTTTTACTTAATTAACCGCTTTTATATATAATATAGCTATTTATCTTAATTTTTTTAAATATTTAAAAAATAAAATAACTCTAACTTAAAGATATAGATCTCTTTGTCCATTATTCCAATTATTTTAAAAAATCATAAAATTTAAAAATTAAATTAATTATTAATTTTTTAAACAAATATTATCCATCTAATTAAAATTAATAAATTAATGTTATTATTGTCAATTTAAAAAAGTTCTATAATTTTTTATGTCCAATAAAGTTTTTCCTAGTTAGCCATTTTTATTATATATAGTATAGATATTTATCATAATTTTTAAATATTTAAAAATAAAATAACACTAACTTAAAGATATATATATCTTTGTCCATTATTTCAACTATTTTAAATAATTACAAATTTTAAAAATTGAATTAATAATTAATTTTCTAAAAAATATTATACATTCAATTAAAATTTATAAATTAAAGTTATTATTACTAATTTATATCTTTTTATGTCCAAATAAGTTTTCCTAATTGGTCACTTTTATATATAGTATACATATGTCTCAAATGTCACAAATTTCAAAATTGAAATAATAATTAGTAATATAAAAAAATTATTCATTCAATTAAAATTTATAACTTAAAGTTATTATTGTTAATTTTAAAAAATTATATACCCTTTTATATCTAATTTTTTCTAATTAATAATTTTTATATATAGTATAGATATGAGTGTGTATATAATAACAAAGTACATAAAACATGATTTAAAATATTATAATTTTATTTAAACATCTCATTTTCTCTTTACACTCTCTTTCTTTTTATAATATTGTTTTATTTAAAATTTTCTGCCCACAACTCATTTTTTCTTTTTTTATCCTTTAATTTTTACAATTTTTTTCAAACATAAAAAGTTGTTACAATCCATTTTCAATTACATAACTCTTTTTCACATTGAAATCCTAAAGTCTCGTTTAGTGAAAGATTAAAATTTATAATTTTTAAAATTCATGAAATTAAGGAATCTAGATTTTTAATAAATTTTTTATTTCATAAATTTTAAAATTATAACTTACTTTTTATGCATATAATATTTACCTTTATATATCAAATTCATCATCTTCTAAAATGTGAATTTTCGATAAATTCTTCATTTTATAAATGAGAAATTTTATTCAATTTCCTTTTAATTTTTATAAATTTTGGATGCATAAAAACATGTTATAATTTTAAAATTTATGACATAAAAAATTCATTAAAAATCTAGATTTTTTAATTTCATGAATTTCAAAATTTATAAATTTTAATTTTTAAATCTAAATAAGATTTTAGAATTTTAAGGTAAAAAAGAGTTGTTCAATTTAAAATAGATTGTAAAAACACTTTATGATTGAAAAAAAAGGTTGCAAACTAAGTATAAGAAACTTTATTTTTTGGGATTTAGATATTTAAGAATTTTTGAGATTTAAGAAAAATTGTATTTTTATCGAAATATATTTAAATCTGGTTCTCTTAAATGTATTTCATAGTCATATAATTCTATTTGTTTATCTAATTACAACATATATAACAAAAATGAGTTAAACAAAAGTACTATGTTATGCAAAAGTACTGATCAATAATAAATTTAATAAAAAATATAAATTTAAGAGTAAATTTGATAAAAAATTTATTTTATTTTTTATTGCCATTGAAAAATTAGTTTAAATGTATATTTAATACTTTATTATACAATGTCTGCTAGTAAATAAATAATTTGTCACTTAATAATGTTGACCGTTACACTCGCCTATTTCTTATGCCACGCATCTTTCTATTAAAGCGAAAATGATTCCGCGATGGTCGTTAGCGCTACTCTTTGACAGACCGCCACTTGCAACTCAGTTGATTCAACAGGCTAAAAATGGCGTCGTTTTTCCTCTCTCGTGCTTCACGCCACACCACGGGAAGGTTTCTCCTGCACTCTCTCTCCTCTTCCCTCGCTTTCTTTCACAGCAACTCAGCCATCGTCTCAAATCGTAACGTTATCATCCCTACACTTAACCACTTCATTCAATTTTACCACTTTAATCCTCTCCCTTTCAAATTTTCCCGCCACAATCCCAACTCAAATTACTCGAATTTGAGGTTTGTGGAAGGAATTTCCACATTCAACAATGACAACAATCAGGAAAATGTGGAGCCAGCGTCTGCGTCTGCGTCTGCGTCGGCGTCGGCTTCGTGGATTGATTTGTACTTGCCCAGACAGGCTCGGCCTTATGCGCAGCTTGCTCGGCTTGATAAGCCGATTGGAACTTGGCTGCTTGCTTGGCCTTGCATGTGGTATGATTATGATATCTTTTTTTTTTAAAAAAAAAAAAAACCCTTGTTCATTGTTGTTGTTTTTCCTGTAATTTTATACTTAAAAGTTACATTTTTAGGTCAATTACATTGGCAGCATCTCCAGGGCAGCTTCCTGATTTTAAGATGATGACTTTATTCGGTTGTGGGGCTTTGCTTTTAAGGGGTGCTGGATGTACTGTAAATGATCTCCTTGATAGAGATATTGATATCAAGGTAATGTAATTGTTAATGCTTATTGTTTCGTACTAGCTCAAATGTATTCATAATTTCTTTATGATAGCAGATAGTGTTTGTAGTTGTTATAATGGTTATTTCATGAGTGGGCATCAAAGGTTGCTGGTTTCTGATTTATGATTCAGGCATGATGGTTGATATAATTATCACAAGCTATTAGGTTTTTATACATGTCTTTCTCTAGCATAGCAAGCTTCTATAAGTCTGCTCCCACCTCAGCTACCTGAACGATGACATTAGTGCATCTACTATTTTAATGAAAAAGAAACAATATGGCAGTATGTTTAAGACTTTTTTGGTTTATTTATTCCCTGGCTCAAATAGAACATGTTGTGATATGCAGGGAATAGATCAAAGCTTTATCTCTTTCCCACTTTAAATTCTATTTAATCTAGCAATTATTGAAACCTTTCTGTTTTCCTTATCTTTCCTATATTGCTTCCACGTCCTCATCCTCCTCCACTAGTATCTTGCTTCCCCTCTTCCCTTATCACCTTATTGTTGTTAAACTCATGCCTAATTCAGCTTAAGTAATGGCATCTAGGAGTAAATGCTTTTTGACTCTTAAGCAAGGTGTTCACCTAGATGCATTCTTAACTGTGTATGTAGCTTGTTGGCTAAGCCAAGAAAGTGCACTGGTTGCATGAGCCAACAGATATTGATAAATATGTTGAATTTTTCATGTTCATGGTGTGGTCCACTGTGTGCACCACACCCAGATGTTTTCATACATGACTATACTAAATTCAGAAAACCTAAGAGGTCAAAAAGACAGCTGAATACAATTGACAAGAAAAAGGCAAAGCCTTCAGAATGCTCTTTGGTAATGCAACGACTAATGGAAGTATACTAGCGCTTCATCTTACGGAAATTTTATGCTAGGAATGAGACAACTAATTTACATGTCTTGATTATGCGCATGATGGTATGGTATTCGTCTGATAACAGCCTTATTTTTATTGTTGCTGGTTAATTGGGTATATTCTGTGAGTACAAGAATGATGAATGTCTATTTGACACTTGTTTTACTTCATTGACTTGCATACTATTTTATTATTATATATAAATTCTCAGAAGTTTAAACAACCTGTTTAGGACTCATACGTAAAAACTTTGCAATAGCGCATAGGCCAAATAAATATTATGGTATTTTTAACCTTCTTGTTATCATATGTTATGAACTTAAAAATCTCTTTCAAAACCTAATCTTTCTGGGTTGTGTTTGTGTACTTTGTGCCTAATTCTTTCATTGATGCTTGCATGATAAAGTGGCTCGTTTTCTGCAAGTTTCTGGATTTGTGTTGTCAGCAACTTGTAATTTGAATCTTGTTTTATGAGAATTTTTGAATGCAGGTGGAACGTACAAAATTGAGGCCAGTTGCAAGTGGTCTTTTGTCACCATTTCAAGGTCTTTCTTTTCTTGGTTTTCAATTGCTCTTGGGTCTTGGAATTCTTCTTCAACTAAATAATTATAGGTTAGTGCCAATAGTTTGAGAAGGAGAAATGCATAACAATCTAGATTTATTTGAGAGAATACTCATTTAAGGTTGTAGATTTCCTATCATGTGTTGGGTTGCACCCCTGTGGTCATGCTGCCTTTTTGCGTGCTTTGGATTCATTCAAAGAATCTCATTTTTCCTTGGTTTTTTTCTGTAATCAGATCTGACTTACTGCAATATACCAGAAGGCATTCATCAGGCAAACCCTAAAATTCTTTCCTTGTAGTCCTAATTTGTACCCTACACAGAAATTTCAATAGTTCACCAAACTAACCCCCTGGTCTGCTACCTCATTCTCTGTCAAGCAGTTGTTTTTGCCATGTGGTAAACTAGCATGAAGTCATAAAAAGAAAAATATAACAACTAGCAGATTACAGCCACCGCATAAATAAAAAGCAGAAGAGAAGGGCAAGAAGAAAAAGTAATAGTATTTGACTAGGGTATCCTTGGTAATATGATGTTAGGAGCTGTATCTGAAATGAAACCATTCTTTGGATGATCCTGTTTGTTTCTGCTTCAGAATGTTACTGTTTAGCTCAAGTTGAGATATTTTTTGTTTGATATTGTTGATAATCAGAGGGTCCACATGGAAAATAATGGCATCCTATTTATATAGATATGATATCATAAATAAAGACTCTTATTTTGCTACTTCTACCCAGAATTACCTATAATCTAGCTAATCAAGATAGTTAGATAGACACTCACATAATAGAGATGTGGTATTTAAGCATTTATTTGGAAGGAAGTTGCCAAACCTATGTGTAAGAGTAATCACGAGTGAAGGTCTTTCTTTTCTGTATTATCAATTAAACATAAGGTGCAATTCTTTTAATAACCATATTTTTATCATTACATTTGGTTATGTACTTTTGTGTTACTTGGAGCATATTATGTACTTTTGTGTTACTTGGAGCTTATCTTAATTTTTCACATATTGCTTCCTACCAATTTATGTCCATGTGATCATCATATTTATCAATCTGCTTTGGAATAACTAATGTTTAATTACTTCCAACAGCCGCATTTTAGGAGCTTCATCCTTGTTGCTAGTCTTCTCCTATCCCCTTATGAAGAGATTGACATTTTGGGTAACAACTGCTTTTGTTTCTTTTTTTGTTTTTTGAATTTTTGTGACAATGCCTGATATATGTATTGAGTCTCTTGTGGTGCAGCCTCAAGCCTATCTAGGTTTGACATTTAACTGGGGAGCTTTATTAGGGTGGTCTGCTATTAAAGAAAGTTTAGATCTTGGTGTGGTGTTGCCTCTATATATGGGTGGCGTGTTTTGGACCCTTGTGTATGATACAATATATGCACACCAGGTAATAGCATTTGATTTCCCAACTTCATTATGCAATAGAATTTTGAATTGCTAGAAATCTTTATGCAAGGAAGTTTTAAACTGTAAACTCATCTTTTAAGTTTTAATCCACCCCTCTTCACTTTTTTCTCCATGAAGATCGCCACGTTTGTGCTAATGTCTTCTGGAGCTTTTAAAAGTATTAATCATTTTTCTTTTGTTCAAATTTTGGATAAAATTAAAAATGTAGCACAGTTGTTGTAATTACTGTAGTGTAGAATTGTTGTAATTACAGTGGTGGTGTTTAGGGACAACCTGGTTTAAAAGTACAACTATGTTGGAGCCTTGGATGTTCTCTTCCTAATTAACTGCATTGCCAGAGTTAATTGAGAAATTATTTAGCAAATATTTTTCTTATCTATAATTATGTTTTGCTGTAAATTAGGCAAAATGACCAAAATAATCCTAATCTTTTTGTGGTTTTCAATTTTAGCTGTTTTTTTAATTTTATCTTCAAATGTTGGTTAGCTATATCAATGATTTTTTTTTCCTGCTGAAAAATAATATATCATTGTTTAATTGCTTCTTTCTTTAAATAATTTTATCAATGACAAAATATCCTAATTTTGTATTCCTTTTAATTTTAGCCAGTTGTCTTTATTTTATCAATTTCACGTGTAACCTTTGATATTGATAATTATTTTGGTCAGCTCATGGAAAGACCATGAATTCAATTTCATAAAACAATAATAAGTGTACATGTCTTGTTTCAACAGAAAAAAGAAAATAAGAAAAAGAAGAGATATCGAGTTGAGAAGAGATGATGATAGTTTATCGGCTTCTCAATAGGAAGAATTAATAGTTTATCAGTTTATCAGCTTCTCAATAGGAAGAATTAATAAAAAGAAGTATTTCAATTTCAATGAGTTGGCTAAAATTGCTGTCAATGCCAAAGGTAATGGTAAAATTGATAAATAAAAAAGATTTGTCTAAAGTTGGCAATACATGTATTCTACCTTTAGTGGACTAAAATTGTTATGGTTTCAAAATTTGATGGTGAAATTGATGAAATTAAAAAGTCATGCGAAGGCTAGTTTAGGGAGATCATGGGTTGTGGCGTTTTGTGAGTGTAATTTGTTACTTTCTTTTGGATACTAGCTTAAAGATGTGGTTTCAAGTCGTCAAGGAGTAATATTTAAATTATACTTGAAATTTAAAAAAAAAATCTGAAGATAACATTTATACTACTCTTAAAAAATGAAATCTTTAACCATTTGTTTAGGATAAGGAAGACGATCAGAAAGTGGGTGTTAAATCAACAGCCCTGAGATTTGGGGTTTCAACTAAGAAATGGATCTCTGGCTTTGGAATTGCATGTATTAGTGGTCTTGCACTCAGTGGAGTCAATGCTAATATTGGTATTTGCTTTCTTTCTAATCTCCTTATATGATTAGTTGCTGCAGAACACTTTGTTGGGCTTGCTCTAACTACTTTTTGTTAATAATAAAATATGGAGTAGGGTGGCCATATTATGCATTTTTGGCATCTGCTTCTGGACATTTAGCTTGGCAAATATGGACAGTTGACCTATCCTGTCGAAATGATTGCAACAGAAAGTAAGTATATTGCTCAATAGATTTGTGAGTTCCCTTGGTCTCCAAAGTACTAGTATCTTTGGCTCAGAAAAAGTCAGTTAAATGTTTTCACTTTAAGAATTTCAATGTTATACCAGTTATCTGTTTAACCTAGAACTTTCATGTAAATGATTTACCATGCAACGCTTTCATTTCAATAACCAATCACTATTGCAAATATCAGACCTTCTGTTTTACAAATTGATAATTGTTTACTGTGAGTGAATAGTTATTTTTCTTTTTTTGTTTTTCACTCTAAACTTGTAGCAAAGTCCGTAACTGACTTCTATATTTCTCAGCATGTATTAATTCATCTTTATATGTGGATTTGGGTTTGTGTAGATTAAGGATTAATTTGCAAACACTGACATTTGTTCATAATTAAGCTTTGTGCATACGAATAAGCACAATTATTCAATTCAATGAATAATGTGATGGAGGAATTTGTAATATATCCATAGTCTTGTTATTAATGTTCGTTGATCAACTGGTCAAGGAAGGTGTGGAGTTCCAATTCAGGATATTATTCTTGGTGTTCCTTTCTATTCATGTCATGCATTGCTTGTTTTGTGTTGTTTAGGTTAGGAGGAAACCTTATCTTCCTCATCACAATCTCTTTTTTTCCATCTTAACGAAATTTTTAACCTTATAAGAAGGAATATGCGGAGTCAAAAACAATGTTTTTAAAACCAGACTGGAGACCAAACCGGTCAACTATCTGGTTCCTGGTTCAGCCGGTTTGACCGGTCCGGTTCAAGAAGATTCTTTTTTTTTTTAAATATATAAACAATACTTTAAAAATATTAAAAAATTAAAAAAAATATAGAATATGATAAAATAATAAAAATTATTTGTTAAAATTTAATTTTTGAGCAAAATAGTGTACTTTTTTTGTAAAATTTTAAAATTTTCACAAAAATAATATAATGAAGTTGAACCGGTTTGATCCAGTTCCGATTTTGGCCGGTTTTCCTAGGTTTGACCGGTTTTGATCGGTTTTTAGGGGGACGGTTTTTAACATTTAACTGAACCGGATCACTGGCTGGTTCCTGGTTTTACCAGTCCAGTTCTGAAAACCATGGTCAAAATGCAATTCTTTTGTTTTCTCCTTCATAATCCTCCTCTCGGTATATTTGAAATCATTTATTTGGTGTTTTTTAAGGAAAGTTTAGAGTCATTAGTTTTTGGAAAATAAATGTAGAGCTTTTAACAGGAGTAAAGATGCTTAGAGATTATGGTATTGCAGTTTTTGTTATAATTAGGAGCATTTGGTTGGTAAGATGTTAAAATATTTGAGAATTTGGAAACTGTTGTGGGACAAGATGGTTTTCTTTGCATCATTTTAGTTTTGGGTTCATAGAGTTTTCAAAGGGTCTCTCTAGCTAATGTTTAATGTGATTTGAGGATACTGCTGCACTATTTTATTTTTCTGATGTACTTTTGTGGTTTCTTTGAGAGGAGATAATGTGTCCTCTGCATTGCACGTATCTTTTTTCTTTATTAGTGAAATATCTATTTCTTTTTAAAAAAATGTAATTCTAACTCATCCTACATTGCTAGTTATTTTATTAACTCTTGTCAGTGTGGAAAATCCTGACAGTTGTCCTTTCTTGATCGCAGGTTTCTGTCAAATAAATGGTTTGGTGCCATTATTTGGAGTGGGATTTTGTGTGGAAGATACTGGTGATAAACGTATGCTAATTTTCAGTCAATATGAACCTTTTATATTCTGGATTTTCCCTTAAGTCTCTTATTTTTCTTATTTTTTATATTTTATTTTATTTTTTGAGAATAAGGGTAAAGTTAAAATTAAAATCTGTTATTATATTTTATTTTATTTTTTGAGAATAAGGGTAAAGTTAAAATTAAAATCTGCTATTCTATGGATACAAGCTCCAGTGGAACCCATAACCAATTGACAAATGCAGGCCCAATCTACTCTTTTGTATGCTAAGATATTTAGGGCTTCTTAAAATGTCAAAGGAATAATTTATATCTCGAGCTGCTTTTTATTGGCTGATAAAGTTTAGTTTCTTATTATATTTGCCTCACCTGATCATCATTTTTGTTTGATTGATTGACTGGGCTACCACTTGCCATGGTCTTAAATCACTGGTTATGGCTATCAGACATTATTAAACAATAGGTAGTGATGTGTAGCAAGTTGCCAAAGTTCTTGCTTCATGGACCAAAATACAAAGTATTATTAACAATTTCTAGATAAAGCAAGTACAATTCTTGCAATAAAAAAAATAAGAATTTAAGGAAAAGAAAAGAGAAAGGTCTTAAAAGAAAAAGGCAAACCTTTTCACATTTTTATAATTGTATTCTAACCTCTCAAATTGTGTAGTTTTACCTATAACTAAATCAGTGTAGTCAAAGGTGCACGATGCGCTCACCTAGCCGCAAAGTTGAGAGGCACAAGGCCTGAAGCGCCTCTAGACTTCCAAGGCGAGATGCCTTTAGTGAGGTGCACGTTTTGTGTGCCTAGGTGATGCCTTTTCCAAAGGTGAGAGGCGCAAAATCTACGTCTCTGCCACAAAATATATTATAAACGTTTCTGAAATTTGAAAAAAAAAAATAAAGGCCAACTTCTTTTCCTAAAATACCCACGTATATCTCCTAAAATTAGGGATACTTGAATTGATTTAAGTTATATAGGAAATCTAAAAATTTTATTTTGGAAAGTCAAATATTTATTAGGGCATTTATATCAAAAATCAAGGAAGTTTCCAAATGAAAATAGGAAATTAAAACAAAAAAAGTTTTTGTTTAAAACTTTAAATCAAATTAAAGTAAAAAACGGAAGCTACCTTTCTTCAATTCAAGTACATCAATATCAAAATTAAAATAAAAAACAAAAGAAAGTTGCCATTCTTCAACTCTTCAACACTAGAGTAGTCCCAACCCATGACCAGCCAAAACAAAGACAAGTGAGTGCCTTTTTAACTTTTAAACACTTTTTCTTCCCATTTTATTTATAAATTCATTCAGCTTTTCTTTGTTCTATATAATATATAGTTCTACACATCTACTCTTACTTCTCTTTATTTCTCAAACTATTATTATATATAGTCATTTTTTTGCTCAAATTTATTACATGCAGCCTTTAATTGATTTTTCAATCCCCAATGAAAACAAAAAGGGCTTATTGCATGGTTGTTAAAGGGGCACTCGGTGACCGGCCCTGCACCTTTGAAGGCCGAAGGCGGGCGTTGTTACTTAGGCACTTTCCTTGGTGACTTAAGCGCACGCCTTCAGCTACTACTAAGTGTGAGAAAGGCACGTCTTTCTAACTCCTACTATAACATAGTTTTTCACTCAAAATATCATCTTCACTGAAATTGCAGATGGTCGATCTGTCAGAATTCAGTGTCAATGCATCAGGAAGTCACTAGAAAGTCCATTGGTGTCATTAGAAAGTCACCGAAATCTTATCGAACCAGCAATACTAAGGTCATTGGTCACCGATTTGTCAATTTTCGGTTACCACGCGCAAGAAATTTATCTCCTTCAGCCATGTTTTGATTTCTCTCTCTCTCTCTCTCTCTCTCTCTTCTATCTGTTCTGTTTCCGATGTTTTAATTTCTCTCTCTTTTTCTACCTATTTTGTTTCTGGTGAGAGAGAGATTTTTGTGTTTAGTTTTGTTTCTAGGTTTTTGAGTTTTGTTTTTTTTGCTGTTTTATAGTTACACACATGTTTTCATGTGTCTTCTACATTGTACTTAGCCTTTTTTGACGGTTTATTTAGTATAGGAAAGTTTTTGCTATAATCAATAAGTTTTCAATTATTATAAGGTTAGATAAAAAAACTAGTTGTCTTGGATTTTGTTGCAAGGATTAGAAATAAGCATTTTCTAATCTAGTTCAAGAAAACTATTAAAGGGTTAGGAATATTTTCACTCAATATATAATGATAATATGCATATATAATTATTAGTTCTTAATTTTTTTTTAATTTTTTCAATTTTTTTTTTAAATTTTTGCTCCCCCTAATGTCACTTAAGCGCTTACTTGCACCTTGCCCCTAATGTCACTCAAGCGCGTTCTTGCACCTTGCGCCTAGACTCCAAGACCCCTTGGCGCTTTAGTGCACTTTGCGCCTTTAACAACTATGGCTTATTGCCTTAGTTGTGCTTTCTTCACTTGGGCGAGCACTTATATTGCGCCTTGTGTCTTAGGCAATCATAGAACTTATCGCCTTAGTTGCGTCTAGATCTTTTAACTACCTCGAACTAAACCAAATTATGTCAATTATATTTGTGGTCAAAATTGACACGATGACTTGTGCCATTTCTGACATGATTTTTAGTTTGTTGTAGTGTGTGTTATAAAAGTACTCGTGGCATCCAAATTGAAATTTTTAAAAGGAAAGCAAAAAGAAGTCTTTCTTTTTTCCATAATCATTTTAAAAATTGTTATTAATTAAAATATTTATCTTACACAATTTCTTTCTTAATTTTAAAAATTTTGAGCTGATTTTGGAAAATGACTACTTTTTATGTCAATTTTGACCATTGGTATAATTGACATAATAGTGTCTCATTTCAGGTAAAACTATCTATTTTAACAGGTTGGGTACAACAGTAGACATGCAAAAATGCTTGGCTGTTTTTCATCATTTGACCAAAGAGAGTCATGTAATTTGAATATTAAACGCTAGGAAAAGTAGTTATGTGAACGTGAGGATAATTATGTGAATTTGGTTAAAAGTAATGGTATTATGAACTCCCTACACTTTTCATTCTATTCGTAGCATACTGGTTTAGCTGGCTTTTACAGTATAGCTTGTTAGGGGAGATGCTATACGTTTATGATATCGATCATTAACTTTTTTTTTTTTTTTCCCCTTTTTTGGGGTAGGACTATTCTTGATAGTTCTTGTTTGTTTTCTTGGATGAGGGACTAGAAGTGGGAATCATATCAACATTGCTTTTATGTGGGTGTTTGATAACGGTTAAGGGAGAAAATGAAATAATAAATTTTTTTAAAAAAAAGTCATTAACTAATATATTGGATACTAGGAATGTCATGGAGGGACTATTTTATTACTATTGTAATTGAAAAGGAAGGGAAGGGATTTAATGTTCACAAGCACATTTTGTTTGATGGACCCAAGTGAAATAAAGGCCTGAAATATTGATGGTGAGGAAGGAAATTGGACTTGCATGTTAAGAATTCTCACTGGCTATTTTGTTGACACGCTTTCATCGACTGAAATTTAAGGATGATATTTGCTTCCTAAATTTGCACCTGCATAGTTCCTTGGATTCTTTCCTTGGCAAATAGTGATGGCTCCTTCACTTGCATTCTCCCTTTCTGTAATGTGGTCTCTAGCTTCTATCCAAATAACCAAAAGAATAGCTATTCTGTTATTTTAACAGTAATTATGATTGTTCATTTGGCCATTGTTATTATTTTCTTTGAGTTTATTGAATCAGGACTTACAATCTTGTTTTGATTATCAGGTGGGTGATCCCTCACGTCCTAGCAGGACAGACTTTTTGTTTCTGATCATGACTCTTTTGGAGTAGGCTCCCTTGTCTAAACTGCAAATTATGTTACCCAATTTTGTTGTTTTTGGTTAGAAATTGAAAGCTGAAACCTCCTACTCAGGTTAGACGGAATGCTTTTTGGGGGTGGTGGGCGGCGGAGGAGAGCATTCTTTTTACGCAATACATGCGTAGATCAATGTTTTCGTAAGCATTCATTATAATTTTTTTAATTTAATGTAGACATTACGATGTGTATGTTCCTAATTTGATATTAATTTCAAATATGTGCTCACCTATTCTTGATGGATATATTTAGATAAATCCTGTGTTTAAGGAAGCTTTTGAATAGGATTAGAAATGAAAATAAAGCATACTTAGTGTGTTGAATACTTATAATTTGTATGGGCGTATGTTAGAAGACTTAAAAGAGGGGGAAAAAAAGAATATGAATGAGGTTAATTGTTTATATCGGTTAATTGATTAAATTTTGTTTTTGTATAATATAAATGAGTTAATGAAGTTAAATGTTTATATTCATTAATTTTAAATTTTTTTAAATACCCAATTCTAAAATTTGAAGATTAATAGATGAAATGAAAATTTGTTTAGTTATTTTATAAAAAAAGTGAAATTAATTAATTTTTATTTATATTCCATTTTGCATCCCTTATTAGCTTTCTTTACCATGTTAAAGTAAGTTTCTGATGCAATTCCTAAAGGAGTAAAAGATGAAAGGAAAAGTAAGTAAAGCTGTGGTTTAATTAATAATTTTATATCTCGTGTTTGTGCACCGTTTTAGAAAAGTGTACTGAATGTCAGTTCAGTTTGTTTGGCAGAAACTTTATATCTTTTTTATATTTGACGCAAACAAAAAAAAAAGTTAATAGAAAATATTTTTTTTAATTAATATAAGACTAAATCAATTTAAAAGAAAATGACTTTCTTTTCAAAAATAAATGATTTTTCAGATGCTGATAAAATTATCTAAATAATAAATAAATCATATAAACGCATATAGTTATTGTCATCGATTATTTTAATTTTGACATCTATTATCTATCATCGCTGACGATATATGAGACCTACAAAAATTTTGAATGCAAGATTTGCAAAGGAAATGTAAGAATGCCTAGGATTAGGTGGAAGACTACGAGTAAAACTAGTATTTTTTTGGCGATATGCAAGAGCAAAGGATAGACACAAGATTTGGGAAGGAACATAAAGAGAGTAAATTGAAAATTCTCAAATCAAATTTGGGAAGAGAGAGCATTCAAGTGAATGTATTTGCATTCACAAAACATGGGCAAAATAATTAGTTTAATGTTCATTTTATTTGCATTAGAAATTTTCAATTAGTTGATGAGTGAATGTATACATCATAAGCTAAAAAAGAGTTAAGCACAGTTTTCCATCCATTGAAATAAATGACATGGGCAGGGAAATTCAGCGCGCTAAAATTGAAGTTCATCATGAGGTTTTGTATTACAAAATTAAGTTTACGTATCTTACTGAGATTTAGTGAGAAATTCAGAGGCCACGGGTGGGATTAAGCCCACTAAGTGCATCATTTAGCTCCCTCTATATGTGGGAAAGGACTGCACCAGTCATAATTCATCCCCTAAAAATGATTATTCAAATTGATTGAAAGACACAAAGAAAAAAATACTTCATGGCTTTATCAAAAATGTCAAGAGTGAAGTATTTAGCTCCCTTAAAAACACCAGCCTTCATCAAGAATTTGCAAAGAAAACAGCTAATTCTGTCGGATGATTATTTATTTCCCCCGAATTTTAACTTTAAGAGTCCAGCTAACCTTCCTCTCTGGCAATGGGATAGACTTTGGCAAGCGTAGTTGCACATCATATTCTCCGAAAGTGGTCAAAGGTGATGGAAGATAAATATTATCTAGCTCAATTAGCACATCACGCTGCCTTGCCACCTGAATATATATATATATATAACAGAATCATTAGTTTCCATATGTAATCCCAAGTATGCATGAATCTATCCACATACAACAAATAATTAATATATTCTGTCTCCATGAAACATAATTACCAACTGCAACATTAATCTAATTTAAACTTAAACCTCCATAAGTATCTTTGTCTCTGAACGACCTCACATTTGCAGTTACAGAGATAGCAATCTCATGACTAGGTCTTCACATGATTGAATAGCATAATTAATCATTAAAATATCATTTACTTCCGGTCTGAGCCCAGGACAGCTGTATGTCTTGGTAAAAGTCTTTCATAAAGAAATTGTTCATATATCGATCCCCAACAAATTTTTCCACCTTGGCACTACGATTATGCCATTTGTCCAGTCAAACTATATGAAGGGAAAAGCCATCTTTCCCATGTACTAAGCATATGCAGGCATTCCTGAATTACTAGTTTATAACCATGTAAAGCTTAGCTGGGCATGTATGGTATATAACCCAAAACATAAAGAGAAATGGACAATAAACCAGATTGTACAGGTGTTGATGCTAATAAGCAATTACCAGAGCTTTCTTACAAATGCCTCTGTGAAACTTATACCTTAAATTTTCAAGCATAATATATAAGAAACTGACACCACCTTTATAAAATTTTCCAGTAAAACAATTGTAGCCAGTTAAGTAAGATGTACCTCCTTCACAATATCATCCACTGTTACTGGTGAACAAATATCTATTGGCTCATCTTTCGTTGCACGCGCATGGAATTTTTCAGCATTGATCCTTGTCCTAAATGTCTGTAAGACAGCAAATAAAATAAGCATTTCTTAGCCCCAATAGAGAGTACCAAAAAAAGTATATATAATGACAGAATTCAAGAATAAAACCAGTGAGAAAGAATCAAGAATTTCAAAGATAGGCTGCAAACCAGCTGGGCATTAGTTAAGCGTTTGGCTGCTGTTTCATATTTTTTCATTTTATCTTCAACAGTCTCTTTAACTACTTTAACCTCTTCTTCTTCCTCTTGTTGATAAACCTGAATGCAGAAAAGAGGTCAAAGGCAAATCAATGAGCTATTGTCAGATGTTGACAAAAAAAAAAAAAAAAAAAAGAGGTACTCCCCATTGGTAGATGAAAGGAGTTCCACTTATTCAGCAACAGCACAATATATGTACTTATAATGAGTTTAACCAAAATCAAGACTTGAGACACCTTGTGCTGCCCTCTGATGAGATGAGCAAACTTGTCAATATTAGGGACAGCAAGCAATTTGGGCATGAGGTGGTTGTGAAAATATCCAGGAGCAACCTTCACTGTCTGACCAGCTTTCCCAAGCTTCTCTATGTTCTGCAAGTGTTCAAAATGAGTATGAATAGTTGATTCTACTATTCTGAAAATATTTTGATTCACAATACCATGTCATAGATATAGCTATACAACTTTTACCCAAGAGAATATTTGCAAGGGTTTTCTGGTATATATGATAAATATTTTCTGTTTTAAGTTTTCAGCATTTTTATATCCAGATGGTAACCTTCCATCAAACTATATGATTTTTTCAAAAGAATTTCCCATGATATATTAGATCCAATCATAATATCGTGAAAAAAATACAAAAATTTTCTATTACTAGTACCATTTAGTAAGTATCAACTCTAACAGTATCAATGTTACAGCTGATATGCAAAGAGAAACATTAGTGGGAACAATCCTCTGTTTTCCTTATGCTACATTAGGTAGAGAGAAAGGAAAGCGTATCTAAAATGAAATATGGCTTAAATACAATAAGGGAAACTTTGATGAATCTAATAATTCCTTTCTAGCAAAGATATCATTAATTCTTAGATAAAAGACTTGCACACTTCAACAGGACCTGAGTTACGCATATTAGTTCATCATATAAGTGTTTCAAAAGGCATGCTTTCTTAGAATACATTTCCATCATTTGTCTCTCATCCTCATACTCCAATATTTCTCTCTCTTTTTTTTTTTTTTTTTTTTTTTTTTGTGCAACTCTTTCCTATAACACCAACCTGTTCTCTACCCTACCAAAGATGAGATTTCTTCCAACAGCAGTCACCACTATTAGACAAATTTCTATGAACTAAAGAAACTACCTCTCTACAGATCACTTGCCTAACTAATGGACGGCTAGGATTAATTCTTGCAGAGGGAGATAAAAACCAGCCACCAAGAACTAAGTATCCAATTGAACTTCAAAAAACAGAATGATGTTCACAAAGTTAAGTTTATCAAAGCCAAACTTACCATTGTAAGAATAACATCTAATTTTCTGTATCGAACCCATAGCACCATCAGATCTCTTCAAGTTAGGTTCTTTAATGATCTGCCGCAAGGCATTTCTGCCATGTTGAACATAAGCCATTTACCTGCAAAGCCACCTGTATCAGCACCACCATCAGTTACTTAAATAAAATAAAAAATAAAAAAAAAAAGGAAAGCTAAAATTTGTCATCATCAATATCCATTATCTAAAACAAAGCTCTGATTTTTATTGTTTAGATTAACTCAAATCATATTTCTTCAGTAAGAACAAACTATGTGGAAGACAATCATCAAATCCTAGACTCCTAAAAACAAAAATTTGCAATAAAAAGATATTGGTAAAATTCGAGTCTACCCTAAAACATTAAAAAACTTCGTTAAAAGATAAATCTATTCAAAATTTTCAAAAAAAAAAAAAAAAAGCGGGCGGCAGGCTATTGAACAACAAGATAAAAAACGAAACAGACTTTATAGATATTATGTTTGAGCTCCATTGTCCATAATCTTCAAAATTTTAAATTGAAGAATGAAGAAATGCAATGCTGCCTGCAAACCCTAGATAGAAATCAAACTTAACAACTGTTCGAATGGCATACCTTATGAAAAAGAATGAACGTAATCTATTCTGTTCAGCACAGCACTATCCATGACAAAGTGAAGAACTAGACTCGTGTACTGGAATTGGGTTTTGGCTGTGATACAATCCATTCTTAGAATATTTTTAATTGGTCTAAACTATCCCTAGGTTTGGTCTTTTTGTTTTGTCTATTTTTTTTATATAATTTGTATTCAGTAATTCCCATATTTTTATATCAATAGACAGACTTTTTTGTTTTAATCTTTTATTGTCATTTAAAGAACATTTGATTGTTGAAATTCAATATTACAATTTACAATCACATTTTAAGAAAGTTTGATTTTCAAGAAAATAATTTTTAAAATATAATATTATCATATTTGATTACAAATAAATTCTTATTGAAATTTATAATTATTTTATTTTATTTAAATATAAAAATAGGAAAAATAATTTGAATTATTTTAATACTCATGTTTTAAATATATTTTATTTAATTAATCTATAAAAATATATATTTACTGTGATGTAATAATTAAAGGAACATGAAATATAATTTATTTAAAAATATTTCAAAATTAACATATTAATTATTAAAATATATAATTTATAATAAAATTTAAAATTAAATATAAAAGTAAAATTTCTATTTTTTTTTATTTTGAACAATAGTTAGCCAGTTTGAATTATAGAATATAATTTTCTATAAATATTTATAATTTAATATATAATAATGTATTAGGTTAAATTTGTTCAATTATTATTTTGATTAAAATTGTAATTATTTATTTAATTTTAAACTTTCTTATAATCATAGAAAATAATTTTCTCCCATCTTAAAATTAAAAAAATACGTTTTCATATACTACCTTAAAATTTAATTTTCAAAAATGAAATATTTAATGTAAACTAAACACTAAAATTGGATATTCATAAATCACTTTCGCATAAAAAATCACAAGCCAAAAGCACTCTTAGTGTGGACATATATACATACACAATCATTATCATAATATTTGCTTTTTAAAATATTCATTATTGTTTTTCATTTGAGTATAAAATTTTAATTTAATTATTTTTATGAAGATGATCCTTTTATTTGTATTTATTTTTACAGATACAATTCTTTAATAAAATATAAAAACTTATATCTTTCAGACATATTGTTGCACCAACAAAATTACAGCTAATGTTTTAAATTGTTTTCATTTTTAAACCTTACACCCACAAATTTTTTTTTTTTTTTTGTCATTTACAGGATTAAGTAATATGCTATTAGTAATTGGTGGATTCTAAAAAGATAATAAAAATATTAAAAAAATACATAAAAATCAAATAAAAGTATTGGTACAATAGATATCTATTTTGAGGTAATATATAAAACTATTTTTTAGTTACTTATTTTATAATTTTATTGTCATAACAAAAATTAATGAAATTATAATTTTTTATAATTTTTATTTCTTTTATAGTTAGATATACATGAAATTATTTTATTTTATTTTTCAATTACCTATTTTATAAAATTGTAGTTATTTTTTACTTAGATACTATAATAATTTCAATCACTTACACATCAAATAATTAGCTTGATAAATGATCATTTTTATTTTAAATAAAATTTGAGATCAAAATTAATTATATTCATTGATTAAAAAGATTAATTATTATAACATCTTTAATTTACATTAACCATAATTAATTATTTCATCCCTCAATTTGCAAGGTCATATAAAATTATCCTTTTCTTTTTACACTACTAGGTCTTCCATTCAAATTTTTGTTAAAATTAATATTAAATATTCATAATAACTTTTCAATTCTATATTAAAATTTTATTCTCCATAGTTAACTTCTCCTTCTTACACTAATTTCTTCTAATGGAAAGTGCAAAAATATACCTACGATTTTACATTTTTTTAATTTAAATATATATTTTCTCCATTCCAAATTAGATGTCATTTAAGGAAAAAAATTTGTCCCTAATACTTGACGATTTACAATTATCTATGAACATTAATTAATTTTTTTCAATTTCAATCTTTCTCTCTTTCATAATAATTATTTTTTTGTAGAGTGCATAATAATTTATGAAAATAATTAATTAAGAGTAATATAACCTTTTACTTATGTAATAACCTCTATTAAATACAATTCTTAATATATATGCAAAAACTTTAAATGATATTTATTATGGAATACATAGAGTATTATTTTTTATAATAAATTCATGCGTGTAATTTATTTCATTAGATAAAATGAGTATATTATAATAACAAGCCAATTATATTAGGACATTTTACATGAGGGATTGTACATCAGTATTTTTTTTTTAAATTAAGAAAATATTTTTGTCTGAAATTAAAATTTAAAATGAAAAAAATATTATTATTCTCCCTTTATAAATAATCAAATCCCAAAGTTGTAACTTTTATATGCTCCACCATTCTCTCAATTTCATCTAAAATCTTTCACATAAAAAACTAGGCTTATGTTAATGCGATAGATCCCAACCATCCCAAGCTAGTAGTGAAGTACAATGTGGATATGGATTGAGCACATCTATGAGGACTTCATGGACAACTGAGAACTGCAAAATGAGATTTCAAGAATGTATGTGATTTCCTCGTAGATGTAATTACTTTGTGTAGCTTGATCAATACTACAGTAGATGTCGAGAATAAGTTGTGCAAGAATGGAGTGAAAATCTGAAAATTGTCGATCTAGATGAAAGATATGATTGAAGAAAATAAGGGTCCTAATTTGAAGTTTATTGAAGTCAAGCATAGCCAGACAATAAATATAGCATTTGGGTCATGCATTCTAGGTTTATAGTTGTTATTTTTATTTGCTGTGATGATGATTTGGGCAGTAAATGATGGGGGGAAATGGAAGTAATGAATTGTTTTTGCCATAGTTTGTTGTTGTAGCTTACTATTACACAATTTTTTGTAAAAATTCCTAAATGAATAAAATTATCTTTTGTAGTTGAATTATTCGTCTAATTATTGAAATAATCTTTGAATTTAATATTCTTTTTGAAAATGTATTAGAAGACTGAGGAAATAAAATGAAGATTAACACACCAACAATAACATGAACTTCATTCATATGATAGAAAAGATACCATACAAAATGTTTTGTTTAACAAACTAACAAGTTTTTGGTATTAATGCCATAAAATATTGCAGTAAGCTTTAAATATAATTGACATTCAAAAAATAGTAAAAAAGTAAAATGTTGGTAACTAAATCTTCTAAGAAACTGTTTGGCTCCTTTTTCTAGCGGTAGTAGAACCCTTTGCACTAATAATAGATGAAACATTACAACCTTTTCGTATGTAGCATATATTGCAAGTTCTGAAGAATGTGTATAACTTGTAGGGGTTATGAAACTTGAGCTTATTGATGGAGTATTTGCCTTTGCGCTAGCTTTAGCCTGTTTAGCAGCTTCCTTTGCACTAGCTTTAACCTGCCCTATAACATCTTTTGCACTAGCTTTTGAATGGTTTTTATATACGTGTTCTCAAATGTGTTTGATGTTATGCAAGAAAATGAAAATAACATAATTAGTGGTCAAATGATGTTAAATGATACATAAAATGCAAAATTTGGTAATGTGATAAACTTAGGAGCTTGGAAAACATTCTAATAAGTTGGGAAAATAAAACTCTAGCAAGTTGTGAATAAATTTTAGGATCAAATAAGGGGGTCAGTTGAGAAGCATATTTAAGATGGTGTGTTTGCCTTCCTTTCCTTTTTGGCTCATCCTGCTATATACACTTATCAAGATAAAAAAAAATACAGAAACGAATATTGCATTGTGATATGTACCATATCAATTGCATGAATAATTGTCCTATCTCCAATATTACTAATAATAGCAGACTCTTTCTTGTTTTGGTTTTTCTTCATCCTTTAATGCATTGTCCTTTTTCTTTTGCTTCTCAAGTCTCATTCTTCGTTGCCATGGAGTTTCTCCAGTCATTGAAGCTTTCCAACCTCCAGTACTATGTCCTGTCTTACCGTAATTTCTACACACTATTTTCTCTAGCTTTGAAACTTTTTATGGATTTTATTTTTTGTTCATCAAAACCCTTAATCCTTTTCTTTTTAGGCCTGCTTGCAAGTTTTCTCACTATATTTGGATATGCTTGCTTTAACACACACACACATACATATATATAATTTCATATAGTATAAGTTATATTGATTATATATAAGTTATATATACTTAAATAAAAGTCACAAGAAAAATAAACAAGATTAAATATTACTTAATATATTTTTTATAGTTAATTATGAAAGTTATTTATCAACCAATTTTGTGTATCCATATTTTATATTTATACAATATAAGTAAATAATTTCACAAAATAAATAAGATAAAGAATCAAAACTCGGACCACATTTGAAATCATCTATTACTAATTGTAAACACTTCTAAATAACTCGTCTAGAATCGAACATGATTACCCCTACTACTAGCAATGGCATCAACATTATTAGATTGCCTAGCATTCACTTTACCACCACTACTATATTCATTTACATTGTTATTCCCTTTTGTTCTGCTTTTAGCTTTATTGACATTAGTCTTTGCAACTATTTCATTTTTGGCAACTATGTTAAAATACACATTGTCACCTCCTTTATACACCTAATTCTCTGCATCGGACTTTTTTTTCCTTCCTCCATGGTATATAACTAGATTCATATACTAATCCATTAAACTATGAATTTGCTTTATTAGTGAAATCGCTCATTACTATCAAAATAAATGATGAATTTCAACTTCAAATCTAGAGAACAATAGTATACTATTTTTCTCATGGACCGGCACGCCTATTAACCCATAAATATTGGATCCAATAACCCATATACCCAAAGATCCATTCATCCAACTATTCTTTGACTCATTACCCATTACTCATTACCTATTATCTATTACCCTAAATCTATAACCCATTACCCTTTACCTGTTGTCTTAAACTTATTGATCCAAAATGAATATCTAATAATAATACGATAGAAAATTGATTAAAAATCTAATAATAATATAATATAAAATTGATTAAATAGTACTCACATATCTTAAAAGAAAATTGATGATGCTCACACTTGCTACCTTACAAGATAATTAACATTAATCAAGATACTTAGAGTGATGGTCCTTCACAAGATTATCAACCACATTTACTATATTCAAACATGCATGCAATGAATTTGAAAAAAAAAAAATAAAGATGAATTTCCCCTAAGAAATTTAAGGATTGCCCCAGTTTTAGCAAAATATTGTTATGATTTGAGACAACTATGTGTTTAAGGTTATTTCTTTATTTATTTTGGGTCATTTATGAGAGGAATAATAATATTTTCTTGTTTAAAATTTTATTGTCAAAAAAATTATTTTATTGATTAAAAATTAATGATAAATGGTCATATATGAGGAACATGACCGAATATGATCAATCCATGTTCTACATCAATGCCACATAAGCACTTCTTGATAATGTTATTATGATATACTTATTTTATCTAATGGAATAAATTGTAAGTATTTCATAAAAAAATTTAAAATTGAAAAGGTGTAAAATCACAAGGAGGTTATTTGTCCTTTTCCCTTTCTTTTATCTTTGCCATTATTAACTAAATTCTTGAAGGTATAACCATTAATAAAAAAAAAAATCTCTAAAAATCTTAATAACCAAAGATTCAACAAGCCAGAAAAATAAAAAAGAAGGAAAAATAGATCTTATCAATAAATTAAAAAATATTATGAAATTTCTTTAATGCATAAACATCAAAAGCACAAAAACAACATAACAAAAGAAAATCAAAAGTACAAAAACAACATAACAAAAGAAAATCAAAATCAATCTTTGTTAGTTGTTTTAAATGTATTTTTTTCATTCTTGTAACTGTGGTAATGGAGGAGGGTCTTTTGATAGAGAGCATTTTAACTTCATAACAATGTCAATAACCTCGCCCAAATGTTATCCTCCCTTTCCCCACTTTAAAATCACCTTAATTGGCTTTGAAAATTTTTTCTAGTTAAGATCCTGATTACCTAAGACTACATTGTCCACACCCATTCTTGCACCTTATGAAGAAGAATGAATTGCATTTAATTGCATTTACTCTATTCACCATTATCACTATCACATAGTAAAGAAGAACAATAAGAATAGTTCTTCTAAGAATTGCATTTACTCTATTCACTGTTATCACTATGACATAGTAAAGAAGAACAATAAGAATAGTTCTTCTAAGTTTTCTTTTTCCCTTAAGCTAAAATGATGGAGGTCTCATTTTTGAATAATGCTGTTATTTTTATATTATTCAAATTGGGGACTACTATTGCCACAACCATTTTGACTGTGTACACAAGCTGTTTATTAGAATATTTTTAGTTGATCTAGAATATCTTTAATTAATCTTTAATGACTCTTTCAATAGTTTATTATTTCTTCTTATATTAAATATGAAAACTTTCAACTCCAAACTATTCTTTTTGTCAATATGTTTGATCTATTTTCTTTAATTCTTTTCTTATGGTATATTTTTTAAAAAATTTGTATTCATTAATTCTCATATTCGATACCAATAAACTATAATTTTTTTTATTTAAGGGGTGTTTAGTGTAATATCCTAACCTGTACAGTCATATACATGTCCATTTCATGTCACATAATACACCTTTTCCTCCATACAATAGAAATAGTAACATTTAATACATTATATCCATAACACGAAAATGGCTTTGAAAATGAAGTTTTTTGACAACTTGACACCATAATTCCTAGTTAATTACACTTGTTTGAGCCAACTAGTAGTCTTACTGCATATAAACAAAATTTTTTGCATTTCCTCTAAATATATTACACCCCTCAATTAGTGTAATGTGAATGCAAGTGTACAAACAATGTGAGACAAAAGAGGAGTAGCCCTCGATTCACTTTCCATCTACACTCAAAAGTTGTTGAGGCCTTTGCCACCAACTCCAATTATCTTAAAGATTTAATTTAGTGATTGGGTGAGTTGCAACTTAGTAAACATAGACTATTATAGAATAAGTTATATACAAACATACAATTTCACTATATAATGTCATATAAAGCATTCTACACATATGTACAATTTTCTTTTGACTTATGACCCAAAGACATAACATATGCCCTGAGAATTCCATTGAACATATATAAGTCTAGATGACCATGACATATGCTAGCCAGTAATCATATACTTCATATAGATCCATAAGATCATATAACATATTATCGCTTACACATCAAAGGTTCATGGTCTATGACAATGGATTTATCATGTAACATGTATGGAATCACATAAGTGTTAAGTAGATCACAACTCCTCTTAATTATCACACACATTTACATTCATTTGTATGCCATCACTTGTATCATTTTCTTATTTGCACATGTAATACATCTCATGCTCATAAAGTCATTTGTTAAATTTCTTGCCATGGATATCATACTTCATTCAAGCAAAACATGTACAAGTCCATAAAATGTTTCCAAAATCATATATTTAAATCTCGTAATAACTAATTATATTGTAAACACATCCATTTTCATTTTGCGACAAGGATTCACAATAGAATTTAGTGTCCACCAATTCACACACTCAATATCAATTAACATGATAATTAATCACAAACACATTTATACTAGTTATGCCTACCTTTTTAAGACTTCCAAATTGGTCAATCTTAGTGTTGGGATCTCCTCCTAGCTTCCCTTAATATGAGTAATTTAATAACATTAAGTTGATTACAAATCTCATTTATGCATTGTACAATTTATGGTAATTTTTTTTTTTTTTAAAAAAAAAACTCAACTCACCTTTATGCAGGAATAAGACTGAGTCAACCCTATTGTTTATATTAAAACTTAATCAATACTCATCCAACTATAAAACTGTTTCATAGTCACTTTCTACACATGTAAACGATTATCTTTCATGTTTTACTCTTTATCTAATTTCATCTCTAAGGTCCTCAAATTAATGTTTAATCGTGGGTTACCTAAAATTTTTACATCCTAGACCAATCCTCTTCATGGAGCAAAACCATTTTGTGGGCATTTAATTAAGATGTAGAGATACAACTTTATGTTTTGTGCTTCTTCAAATTTAAACTCTAGCAACTCCTAATTTTCCTCTAAATTATTACAGTTCAGACAATATTTAACTATTCATTTGCTGCATAAGCTTTTTCCTTTATTTTAAGCTTTAACGTTTTGAACACAATCTTTTTAACTCTTCATAATTTATTAGCCTTTTAATAGTCATTTAGTTCAGCCCTTATTCCACAAAGTTTTGTACTTTAAGCTCCATTCAAATTCAAAATTAATCCTTTTAAGTCTTATAACTAAAATTTTGTAAAAATTGTATAGAAACCAGCCCTAGTTATTTGAGCATAACTCTTTCATATCTCAACCAAATGCTAAGCCATTTTATAGTTTAGATTAGTATCTATGAATTTCATATTTTAGACATTATTAAATTTTAGCTCCAACCTCATGAAATTTATGGCCAAACTTTCTGCATAATTTATACCATGTTGCAGCCCTAATTTTTAGGCACAGCTCCCTCATTCCTTAATCAAATGTTATGAAATTTTACAAGTGGTAAATTTAAATGTTTCTTATAACTTTCATATTTTAACTTTCTTTAGATTCCAACTCTAACAATTTCAAATCTTAGGTTCAATTTTTTGCAGAATGGTGTTAAATTAGTCCTAGTAATTTTAGTATATCTTGTATAATTCTTCTCCAATCACTACAAAATTTAGTAGGTAGTTAGCCCACCTTAGCCCATAAGTTTATCTACAACTTTTATGTTTTGAGTTTCTTGAAATTCTCACGCTAATAATTTCAAATTTTCACCTTAAGTTTCTACAGAAAAATAGAGTACTCAAACCTAGATTTTCTAATTATTCAAAATCTCTTACATGCATGTCTATAACCTTACTTCTTATTATCAAGTAAACATTTTTTAATTTTAAGAGGGTGTTGAAAAAGAATTTATTAGCAAAATCATATTCTCTTACCTCTTAAAGCCTACTCTTTTTATCTAAGCTTTCTTAGGTCTCTAATTGGTTCTTTAATGGCTTCAATCTCATCTAAATTGAAGAATTCCAATATGCATCACTTCACCCTTCTTTTTCTATTCCTCTTTTAGTTTTCAATTGCCTTAGAAGAAAACGGTGTTCAGAATTCTAACTTATATACTCTTTCCATCAACTCTTTTTATTCTAAAATTAACCTCTCTACTCGTTATCTTTCTAACGTTTACTTACTTAATCCTTAAAATTAATCATTCAATTACTTTTCAAATTCTAATTTTATTCAATTGCATGTTAACTTCTAGGTAATTTTCAATATAGTCCATTCACTATGCACAATTTCACTAATTATTTATAACACTCATTTTGCAATTACATCATACACATAAATCTAAATTAACCATATAATCAACATAATTTAAATACGCACATAAATAATTTTAGCATAGTAATATTATAAACTATAATATTATGTGATGTGCATCTACTGACACATGAAGCAAGGGTACTGTTATTATGTTTGGTTATTAAAATTCAACATTACCATTTAGAATTATATTTTAAGAACTTTAATTTTTAGAAAAATAATTCTCAAAATGTAACATTTTATTTGCTACTATTAAGCATGATTTATACAAAATTGAATTAAACAAAACCAAAGATTAGAAAAAATTAAGATTTTTCGGTTGGGACCAAACCAGGACTAGACCAATATATATATACAATAACCTTAATTATAATACCCTGAATTTTTTCAAGTTAATAAACTTATAAAATTTAATTTGTATATAAAATAAGAAGAATAATGATAAGAGTATTTTAATTGGGCAAAGTTTACATTATTATTTTAAGTAATTTATATAGTATTTATGATTTTAAATGAATGATTTATATTTGTGATACTTTTAATAGATTTATTTTGAGAATTGTTAGTGTTAAATAATAATTAATTAATTAATAAAATGTCTTTGGTTTTAATTGATTAATATTGAGATATTGGAAAGATTAATATAAAAGCTTTATAAAATTATGGGTTATTATGCAAAATATTATTTTGATTTTTTATTTTCAATTATGTTAGTAAGGGTATTTTGTTAATATTATCCCCAATAATAGAGATAAAATAGATTTTTTTTTTTTAAATAATGATGAGAGTATCCTAAAGTATTGGTTTATGACTTACTTGATAGAATTTAAGTTAATTATGGATCATTTTGATGAATAGGAAATATTAAAGGACTACAAAGGTAATTTTGATAAAAAAAAATTCTTCTTCCATGTGGAAAAAGCTATAACATTAGTTTTCTTTACAAAAACAAGAACATAAGAGGAAAAATAACAAAACAATAAGAAAAAAAGAAGAAGGAGAAAGAGAGAGAGTGGAACTGAACCATTCCTTTTCATTCAAGTGCCCAACCAACCATCAATTGGTCATCATCTTTTCATTGTTAACTAGTCTTTCTTAAGTGTCATCTTAACATAATACTATAATATATACAAACCCGAAAGGAAATTTGAAGCAGCCCGACATTTTTCCCTTTTCGTTGTTAATGTCAAACAAAGCGCACAAGGTAGTGTGTTGAATATTTTCAATCGTTATTATAGGCATCAATAGAGGGCATCAGTTGTTGGTCGTGGCCACAGAGATGATAATCAAGATAGGGAGGTCTTTCTGTAGTGCTTTTCCAATAAAACAGGTTCTAAAGTATATATTTATGTTTCTATAATTAATTTTGAAGTTAACTATACTTGGGAAAGTCATTATTGGGGCTTTTCCATTTTATTTAACTGATTTTTTTAGTGATTTGAGTATATAAATTGTAATATAACTATTCTTGCATAAAGAAGATTAGGATGTGGAAATTATAGAATTCTATGTGATCTTGAACTATAGTTTTGCAAACCACTAGAATTGTGAGTTTGTGCAAGAGCAATAACTTTTAAAATCTAATTAAAACCCTTAATGATAAAAATTCTGAATGATTACATGAAGCATAATACATAAGTTAAGTTCATTCTTGTAAATTTTTATGATTTTATGAGTTACGATTTGAGAGATATAGCATGTTGCTCTAACCAATGGTTGTTGCAGAACAACCATGGTTTTTAATAGGAAAGGCAACCCTATAAGTCATCACCTTTGATGAAATTTGGTGGGAACTTAGATTTATATGTCCTTAAGTTTTCTTAAAAATTTGGAGTCAAAATAAGATGTGTCAATAGGGTGTTAACCTAAGATATTATGGAATGTTCAAATCCAAAGGCTATCCTTTAGTTAGTTACTCTGAGAGTACTTTGATTGATTTTTGTTGCAATTTCATGTAGGGTTTAAGGAGATTTAAATATGGATTGGAATTTAAAGAAATGATGAGTATGAAAATCCTAAAATCTGAATTGAGAAATTAGTTAATATTATATTATGAGAAGTAATTTTTTAGAACTCTTCCTTTTTCTTCTTTAGTTCTGTTAGACAGATTGTAGATCAAATTTTAGTAGTTAAATCTTTGAATTGTGGTCTAGGAAATGAAAAAGGGATGATATATTTATGACCAAGAATGTGAAGCACAAACTATATTAGATAAAAGAAAGAAGTAAGAGAGAGTTTGATAATGAAATTGTATGAGGTTTTTTTTTTTTGTAAAAAAATTATTTGTGAATTAACAAGAAAAATAGTAGCATTGGTTTGATTAAAGGAAGGTGTGGTACATAAGTCAACTAGAATTATGATCTAGTCAAATTGTGGAGGACAATATGATATAATACTCTATGATTTTTAATATTACTATTAATGTTTTGATACTAAAAAAAAAAAAAATAGAAGAGAAGTTATTAGATGATGAGCTATAGTTGTTGGGATTGGATAAGGAATGTAAGGAGACAAATAAAAGAGATATATCAAAAATATACTCAATTAAATCCTAGAATGTAGAATGAAATTCCAGCATTTTTATTATGGGTTGTTATAACTGACCATGATAGAGTTATTAGTGAACAAACTTAATTGAATTTGCAATTACATAACACGAAATGGAAGCTTATGTTTTCAAGGATAAAAAGATTTAGAACGAGCAAGATATATGATTAATATGATTATTTATTATTTTAATAGAATATCTAATATCTTTCAACTCTCTAAATTAATAATCTAGTTTTAATCAACAAATATGGAGGTGAGGAAAATTATAGAATTAATTGAAATTCTTATGATTTGACCTAAAAAGTGTTTGATATTCAAGTTATGTCTTAATAGTGTTTAAGATTTATCTATCATGTATATGCCTTTTTTTTTTTTGGAATGTTAATTATTTTCATGTTCGCCTTTAATTAAAGTTGAATTGCTATTTTTTTTAATTCTTAATAAAAATAACTTCATATAATTGTTAAGATATGTTTAAAGTTAGATCGAAAAAAACGATGTGATTTTGATTCCCTAATTAAAAAGGGATATGTAATAAGCTTGAAATTAAATTATTTAGCCTTGAGTCCAAACCAAAGCTTGAGATTAAATTATTTAGTCTCAAGTCCAAACCAAATAGGTGTTTAATAAATTTTTATTTTATTTATTTATTTGTTTCTATATCTCAGGTGCATGTTCAAATTTTCAAGGATGGTTCTTTCTTCAATTAGAAATTTAAGTAGTTCTGTCTTTTAATGTCATCAAGTGGTTTAAAGACAAACCAAATACAATTGTTGATTATATTTCTCCCTTTGAATGCCAAGTCTTATCTTTAATCTCACGGTTAACATGACAAAAGAAAACAAACTTAAATATGTAAAAATTGTGTCACATGATAGTAGGTTCTTATTTGCTACAGACATTGAATAACACAAATGAAATCATGTCAATTCTTTATGTAAATGATAGAATTAGGGTGTTGTATTAATATTCTCTATTATATTATTTTCTCAAGCCACTGCTATCCCTTCTATCTTAATATTGTATAAGACAGCTAATGACAAATCAAGTATGAGTTTTGTTCTTCATGGTTATCATGATTGTGCTGCTAGTGGGAAAAATAGTATATTGATGATTTTTTATAGAAATTGAAATTTAGGAGTCCTTGGCTTATAAGAGTGAGCTAGATAAATAGTTGAAAGAGAGTAATGAAAAGTATATTTGTAAATTCAATATAATTTTTATGGTGAAGAGTGAATTTTATAAGGTTTTCAATTTTATTTGAGCTAGCAAGGGATTTGTTAGCAATCCAAGCATTTGCAGTAACTTATGAATCTATATTCATGCAAGGAAGAGAATATTGGACCAATATAAGAGTTATTGTCACTATTAAAGTCTTGAAATGCTATCAAGATTGACTTAGTACTTCTAACAAGTCTCTACTACAAATATATATATATATATATATATATATATATATAAACTTTGAGAAGTTTGAAAGAGATTCCCTTCTGCAATATTTACATTGCAATAATCTTTTTCCCTCATTTAAATATGTAATTATTGGCATGAAATTGAAATTTTATTCTTTCTATTTTTTTTTTATGTAGAAAACAATGAAGATTTTGAATTGTTCATTTTATAATGTCAGGGTAGAATTTGAATTGTTGAGTGCATTTGTTTCAAATATTTTTATATCTATTATATTTTGCCATGCATGTACTTTTATTAACTTACTTTCTGTTTGTTTTTCTTTTTGTTTATGAAATTACTGGATTGGATACTTGACTTTAGATATGTTGTTGAATTGCTAATACAGACAAAATTCTAAAAATAAAAGATGGATATTGACTTGAGGACTTGTTAGGTTATTATATTGTTGCTACTAATATTGAACAATTGGAACTGTTATTTTACTTTTATTATATTTAGTAAAGTAGCTTAGTATTCGTAGTTGTGATTGTTGTTATTATGATATTTATTGTTGAGTCATTAGTCTATAATTGTTACTTATTATTATTATTATCGAGTCAGTAATATGTAATTGTATTATGTAATTTGGATGATTACACTATTAAAATTGTGGAACAATTATCAAGTTTAATTTTGAAAAATGTGGTTTATTCATGGATGAATATAAAAGTATATTCATTTTGTGAAGAATATGAATAACATATTACGTAGCATAGGTGTTTAGGAAACTTTAATGTGAAAAACTGTTTTAAGAACATGAAATTTTGGAGTTAACAATTGAAAGAATTAGCTTATCGACCTGTATTGAACTGACCTAATTACTATCTAAAAACCAAATAGAATCGCATATAAAAAAATTAGTGATAATAGTTCCAATGCTCTCTCTTTCTCATTTTGATATTGATTTCTCAAAAATTAAAAGAATCGACTTTAGTTTGACCTAAAGATTTTTAAAACCTCGACTTGGATGGAACCATGCTCAATCCTAACATTTGGTTGCACATAAATTTCTTCTTAAAATTCATAATTATTATATTTGATTCAAACATTAGAAAAAGTAAAAAAAAAAATTGACTTGGATTACTATAACACACATGTTTTATATATGTTTTATTTAATTAATCCATAAAAAATATATTTATTCTATAATAAAGAGTGATGTAATGATCAAATTAACATGAACTGTAATTGTTAAAAGTAATTGTAAATAAATATATTAATTATTCAAATATATAATTGAATAAAAAATGAAAAAATAAATATAGAAGTAAAATTTCTTCTTCTTGTTTTGAACTATAATTAGCTGGCTTGAATTATAGATTATGACTGTCTATAAAAGAATTATACATTTTATAATTTAGTATATAATAGTACATTAGATTAAATATGTTCATATATTATATTAATTAAGAATATAATTATTTATTTAGTTTTGAATTTTCTTACAACCATGACAAAGTTATTAATTATCTATTTAAATTCATGAAAGTACAATTATTAATAAATAATGACATTTTAATAAAATGGTGTTTTTACTATTAGATAAATTAACTTTTTATTAATGAAATGTTGTTTTAATATGACAAGCAAAACTAAAGAGATTATGATACGAGTTAGTTAATTATAATAATCACACGAGTTAATAATAATTAATCTATTAAAAAATCTAACTTGCCAAATCAATACAGTTACACGAAATATAAATAAACCAACCTTAATCTTATTAAATTTTTAGAGAGCTCAATGTAGGAATTGAAAATTTACCAATTCTGAATCTAATTATAAATGAAATGGACTTAAATTTTAATTTTTCAGTCTGATTTAGACTCTACCAGACATGACTAATAGATAAATCTGACCCTATATATATATATATATATATATATATA